>JAJLUL010000138.1:0-58732 GCA_030564325.1 Blastobotrys capitulatus | reverse complement strand
TAATTTTAAAAATGATTCATTTGTTAATGCTAATTTAATAATCGATGGTTTGATCCCATCAGGACCAGGTGCTTTATTACCATCCATTTTATCAGCAGCTGCTAAAATTTCTTTTTCTTCCAATTCTATCCATTTTTTATTTGTTGTAATAGTTGGTGGTTCTTCATTTGATATTGGTGCTTTAGGATATAATCCATTTAATTCGATATATTAGTCCTGTAGCCTCTTTTTAAGTAGTTATTCGTAACTAATATATTGTAATTGACTGGAAAAAAAAAATCAAAGCGGTTTTAGCTCAGTTGGGAGAGCGTCAGACTGAAGATCTGAAGGTCCTGTGTTCGATCCACAGAAATCGCAATTTGATTGGCTAGTAGTCAGTCAAGTTGCATTTTTAATCTTTTGTTGATATAGAATATCTTTTTTTAGTCCATTTGGGCCTTATACAAGCTTAAGTCCTCAAAACCTTACTAAAACAGCGAAATAACGATTAATTATTACATTCAGACGAATCAGCTAATGTCATTATGTGGGTATCCATCATTTTTGGACCAATTGTTAGTTAAAAATCATTTTTAAAGGGGAGTTGATTCATCATTAACTCTCTTTGGAATCTGAAAAAAAATTTTCATGTCTTAGAATATGGTTTAACCCCACACAATTATGCGGCTTATTAGTAAATAGTATGTATTCCCACAAGGCTGGAAACCAATCAATTAGGCGCTTGCGCTAGCGAAGGCTGATATTTTTTTAGGAGTGTCCAATCCAGGCATGCAGTTTTAAAGCTGAGCTAGAGAGGGGGAGAATACACTTAGAATAGTTAGTTAGTTAGTTACAGTACTGTAGTTCTAAGTAGATACTGTGTGCCACAGATTGAGCAGTATGCCCATACTGAATTAAAATGGGCTATCCATAGCTAGGACCACACCTGTATCAGTATTCCATTAAACACTCTCGCCTAATATACCGGCGCTGAAGCTGTCGCTAGCTTTAAGTTTATCACTTAACTATGCCATCCAAGCATTTATTTTAAGGCTGCCCTCTGGAACTCCTCAATTGATCACCGCTCAAATTTTCAAAGATCCTGAACACATATTTGCCTTTTGTATATATTTATAAGTTACTTAAGTAATTATTTCATAAACTGAACAATTAATAATTTATAAATAGTTTATAGATCTACAGTACTGTAGTTATAGTGGTTATAGATGGATGTTTGTTTATTTACCGTCTTTAGTCCGAATCGGCCGATTGTATTTTTTTTGCCACCAAACTTTTTCATCAGATAATTCATGTTTTTCTTTATCATTTTCATCTAAACTTTAATCAACGGCACTCCGTGATTTTACCTTCAAGCTGTATTAAGCCTTTTGACGATACGGCTTTTTTTTATCTAAATTCCAAAAAAAATCTCCCGAACCGTAATTATTAAATTGATATAAATTTGCCACCTTTTCCTTAGATTTTTTTCATTCTTATCAGATTAATCTATACCTTGTTTACCACGCCCTTTCTAACCTTTCTAATCTACACCTATAACACTATAGTTGGATGAATGATCAAGGGTTCTAAAGTAACGAAACAATGATGTGGAAACTTTTAACTGATAGAGAATTTTTCTCAACAATTGGATATTTATTATGGGATTATATTATTGTCAGAACAATTAAATCTTTTTTCCATAAATTATTATATTCACCAACTGATAATCCAAAAAAAATTATAATTATTGGTGGTAATCATGCAGGATATCAAACAGGTAAATTATTAGCTAATTCAATTCCATCTGGTTATACAGTTACAATTATTGAAAAAAATAAATATTTAAATAATGTTTTTGCATTTCCAAGATATTCAGTATATGGAGATTTAGAAGAAAATGTTTTTATCCCATTAGATAAACAAAATAAAAAAAGATATCCAAAAGGATCATTAAATTATATTGAAAGTTATTGTACTGGTATTAATACAAAAGATAAATTTGTTGAATTAGAAAATGGTACTACATTAGATTATGAAATTTTAATTATTTGTACTGGATTTAGTTTAACTCCTCCAGTTGCATTAAATCATAGTACAAAAGAAGAAGGATTAAAAGTATTAAAAGATGAACAATTTAAAATTAAATCAGCTGATAAAATTGGTATTTTAGGTGCTGGTGCTGTTGGAGTTGAATTAGCAAGTGATATTAAATATAAATATGGTGATGAAAAAAAAGTTGTATTATTTTGTTCAAGAGATTATATTTTACCAAGATTTGATAGAAAAGTTAGTGATATGTCAATTAAAGAATTAAAAAATTTAAATGTTGAATTAAAATTTAATTGTAGACCAAAAGTTGATAATAATAATAATACAATTATTTATGAAAATGGTGAAATTGAAAATTTTGATTTAATTTATAAATGTATTGGTGGTGTTGCAAATACAAAAGAATTTAAAAATTCTTTAGGATCATCAATTGAAGAATCAACTGGGGTTATTAAAGTTAAAAAAACTTTACAAGTTGAAGGTTTTAAAGATATTTTTGCTGTTGGAGATGTTAATAATTTAGGTGTTCAAATGGCAAGATCTGCATTTATGCAAGCAAGAGTAGCACAAAAAAATGTATTAAAAGTTTTAAATGGTGATGATGATAAAAAATTAATAAATTATAAACAAGTTAATATGGAAAATGCATTAAATTTAACTTTAGGATTGAATAAAAATTTAATGACATTTAATAAAATTGTTACAATGATGACTCATAAAGATGATTATGATATGCATTGTGCTGAAGTTTGGAAAATGTTTGATGTACCTGCTAATAAAGAATTATATGTTAGAAAAAAGGGATTAAATAGTTGAAAATAACTCATTAGATAAGTTTTTTAAATTGTTTTTTTGTACTGCTAATTATTTTAGTATTGGATTGTCTCTTTTTCGCTTATGTAGGTTATATTATAGATCTGAGAAGAGATCTCTGTGACAACAACGCGTTTCAAACTTAAAATTTAAAAATACGAAATATATCGGAGGATTTAACTGAAATGGAGAGGACAGCCGATCGGTACCTATAAAAAGCTTCAGCGTAAATTGTGGTCCGGCCTCAAATACTGGACCCTGTCAGATTTTTGCCGTGCGTGATCAACAACGGTTTTTCCAACGGTTTATTATTATTATTATTATTATTTTTATTGTGTAATAAAGTTTTCCCCGCAATGGGTTCACGTGTAGCACACATAATTATTTAAAGTGAATATCAAGTAATGGCTTTCATAATACGCGACGAGTGTAGTAAAGAGTATATGAGGAAGTTGGGCATATCATCCAGGCAACAACAGGCTCATCTACAGAACTAATGAAGATTAGTGTAATCAATAGTAAAGTATAATTTAAAATAATGTTTAAAAAAATATATATTTAAAAAATAAGTATAAATCCTAGTAGAAAAAAAATAATAATTAAATATTGAATAGAATCGTTAATTCAAAATCCATCATAACCCGATTTTAGTATCTTGGTTAGATTTATTTAGATGAACATTTACTGCAAGAACTGCAATTACATTGGTTTGCAGTACATTTGCAATCATTACAGTTTTGAGAACAGGAGCAACCAGTTGAAGACATTGTTTCGCAATTTAGAGTGTTTGTTTTTTTGATTTTTAAAAGATTTTAGTGATTGAATATTTGATTTATGGGGAGATTCTTTGGTCCTTTTATAGTTTTTTTGGTCTTTCAAGATGTTTTGGATGTTTGCTCTTTTTACGTAGTACTCTTTAAAGATAGTTCTTCCCCGCACGGCATCATGAATGATATCGATCAAAACGACATGTGTTGTATCTGGTTGATATATAGAGATGGCATTAGTATCTGATAGTGCCTATTTACATGTCAGTATATGTAATGATTACTCAACTCCATTGATCAGTGGTATTGATTACTTGTCGTGTTGTATTAAAAGTACAAGTATGAATGCAGTCTGACATATGTTTTGTTGTAAATTAATATTATTCAACATGATTGGTATGCTGTAAATCATGAATACATACTTGGTATCTAGAGCGTTCCTAATACTCAGATATGTCCTGATCAAAATATCATCTTATAATTATGGTAGCAATTTTATCAAACCACCATATGGCAACTTAAGAGTATTAAAGCGCGCTAACAAAATCTCTACCACAACAAAAACAAATTTAAACTTGCTACAAAACATACACTGAGCTACTCAACATAAATACCATATATAGTAAAAAAAAAAAAACCATCTATAATAAACTAAAATAAATATATATCATTTCTAAATCTCTAAAAAATCATTTCTAAAACAAAAAAACATAACCTATAACAGGACTTTATAAATTTTTATTCTTAAAAACCTTCTGAACCATCAAATCCAACAAATCCAGTAACTAAGAAAATCTTATAATAAGGTTTTTTATGAATCATATTACCCCAATTCCAAGTACTTGTTAATCTACCATCAATACAACTACCAGCATCAAAACTATTATCAGCACCACTACCATCAAAAGCATGTTTAAAAAAATCTGTTAAAATAATTTTTTTTAAATTATCAACATCATCAAATTGTGATTTAATCCAATCTAATAAATAAGGATCTCTTGCTTCTTTATCAATATTATTTAAAGTAATAAAAATTGGTGTTAAAATACTTGGAACTTGTAAATATTTATTTAAAAAAAATAATGCATTTGGAACTGCTCGATCACCTAAATGAACAACACTTGAACCAATCCAATGACCAGTTTTTTGTTGAACTTTTGAAATAATACCATGCATTGCTCTACCAACATAAGGACAATCTTTAATTCGATTTAAACCTTGACCAGTATTTGCTAAATTATATCTTTTTTCACTACACATATCATGATCTGCTAATGTCCATAACATAAAAGTATCTCTCATAATTTGACTCCATAATGTTAATGATTGTTTAACATAATTATATTGTTTAGTATGAGAATGTGATAATCTTGAACCTCCAACACCTCTTGAAATTCCTAATGCAAATTTATCAGATTCAATAATTGATGGTTCAAAATTATCTTCTAATAATTTTAATAATTGTTCAACTGGGTAACAATTACTTCTTAAATAAGCATGGTAATCACCAATAGAATATAAACATTGACGAATTTGTTCTGAATTAATTGTTGATGATTTATATTTTTTTGCTAAAAATTCAATTGATTGTTCTTTTTGTTTAATTTCTCTTTGAATTTGAAATCTTGGTTTATTTTCTGGTTGAATTTCAACTGTTGCTTTTAAAACCAATTCATCATCTAATAATTCTAAACAATCTCTTTTCTCTAAATAAGAATAAACAGTTTTAATTGGTTTATATAAATCAAATTCCATTGCTTCTTTAATTTCTGGTAATCTTGAATCCATAATCATATACATCATTTTACCAAAACTGGCTCTCATTTTTTCTGGATTCATAATTTTATATCTTCTACCTAATTCAAAAATTGCTTGAAACCATTCACTATTTGTTGCAAAATCTTTATCTTTCATTAATTCTTGACCATCTTTCATACTACTTGCTACAACTAATCCAGATAAAATTGAACACATTTCTTTTAATTGAAAAATAATTCTTTTTGCCTTTGATTGATAACTTGCAATATCAACTTTATCAGTATATTCACTAACATTTAATGCTGCTTCTAATAATCTTAAATATTTTCTTTCTTCATGTGTTAATCTCATTGGAATAAATCTTGTATGATCTTTAATTTTTTTTAATAAAATTGTTTTATCACCATTATTTTCTCCTTGATTTGCAATTAAATCATCAGCAGTTGATGATAAAATTCTTTCATCATTTTTATTTTCTTCTATTTTTTCTTCATCTTCTTGTTTTTGTAATTGTTCAGGTTCTTTTTGATCTTTAATATGTTCAATTTGATGTTCTTTTCTTTTACCTGTTCTATGAATATATTCAAAACAAATTTTACAAAAACATTCATCACATTGTAAACATTTTAATTCTAATTCTTGATCTTTACATTCAACACAATAAATTGATAAATCAATTTCTTGTTCTTCTTCTTGTTTTTGATTCTCTGTTAGTTTTTGATCTAAATCTTGCATAACTTGATCCTCATTGTCAGTTGAATTGGGATCAGCTTGTAATAAATCATGTAAAGATCGTTTAGTCATTATTTGGTATCAAAGTTTGTAAGTATGTAATAATTGATTCTATTCTTTTTTTTTATTTCAAGTGTTGATTTTTTTTTTTTTTCAAATTTTTTTTTTTTCATTTAATTTTTTTTGTTCTAAGCGTGTTAGTTGCTCCGATCCGATGATGATTTTTTATTATATAAGCTCAACAACATTGCAAAATTTTTTTTTTTTTTTTTTTTTTTTTTTTCAATGCATGTAAGCCGTGTGCTTAGTTTCAATGCGGCTGTTGTTAACACTACAGTACTAGCGCCTATAGATCTAAGGTGTACACTGACTGCAGCGCTTAAATGCCTATTCACATTGTATGCTCGTAACCTATATATATGGATAATATTGACCCTTGTATCTGGATGGAAAAAGACTTCTCTTTAATCATAGAGTTTCCACTATTCAGAATCGTAACAGAATTTGTAAAAATGTCAAAAAATTTCAAGATGTACTACTATGGTGCTGTATATAAATTTTGTCATGAAGCTACTGTATACTAAGTTATTTAAAGCACGGAATTGCGCATGCAGTACCAGGTACCCCTCCGATCTTCTTACCGATCCTGAATATACCCATTCTCCCATTTAAAATATCTACAGTACTGCAGTTATAAAATTCTTTTAAAATGTTATCTACAACTTAAAATCATAATAATCTAACTAACCATTACACGACTACGAAAAACAACAATTTTATTTCCAATAATGCTATCAAAATAATTTATCAAAAAAAGTAAGAAGTTCAAAAAAAAAAAAATGTCAAAAGAAATCAATGTAGAATCCAAATCCAAATTATTTTATGGTAATACAGATGGTTTACTAGATATTTGTCATAAAATGTTTCGAATATATCTTGTAAAAAAAAATAATTTAAAGAAACCATTAGTTTATCAATTATGTACACAGTTAACCGTGCTTATAAAAGAAGCTATAATACAAGAAAAAGGTTATAAAGCAGAATTTAAAATAGATTATATAACAAAAAAATTGATTTTTGAATTGTTGGAAAAAATAAAATTTTCTGGGATTTATATAAATCAGGAAGATAAAATATCATTACAAAAAGGATCAAATAATCAAAAGAAGTTGACATCACTAATTTATGATATTAATGATTTAATGGAACAGTTGATTCCCTCATTAATAGAAAAAGAATGTGGATTTTATTCATTTCATGAAAATCTCAAACATTGTAAGAATACTAAATATCGTTGGTTATTTCTTCCAGCAGTGTGGTCTCCATTAACAAAAAAACCAGAAGAATATCCTCCAGCATTGCAATTATTAGATATACTTGGATATCAAGATTATTATCATCATATTAATTCTTATAATTTACCAAAAAATTTAAAACCAATAAATGTGGAAATAAATTTATTAAAAATTTTATTTACTAGT
This sequence comes from Blastobotrys capitulatus, assembly GCA_030564325.1. NCBI lineage: Eukaryota > Fungi > Ascomycota > Dipodascomycetes > Dipodascales > Trichomonascaceae > Blastobotrys > Blastobotrys capitulatus. The sequence goes on along the minus strand of JAJLUL010000138.1, from coordinate 51,153 downwards.
TTAATCAAGGATACAAAAAAGAAAATGAATAGATATTCATATGGGTTAGATGATAGGTTAATAGAAAGATGGTATAGATATGATAATTTTCAATTAGTTAAAATAATTCGAGATTCTACTAAAGAAACTAACCGAATGAGTCATTCAATTGATATTGAAGGTATATTAGGGGAATTATCAGGGGAAACTTTTGGTAATTGGAATTTTGGAAAGAATATTAAAAATAATAAAATTACATTTCAAAAACATGAAGATATAAAAGAAATTGGAGCATTATTAAAGTGTGCAATATATATTTATATTGGAAGAGGTGTTGAAGGATCTACCATTAATAATATAGATTTTCTAGATATTACAGAGGAATTGATCAAAAATCCAAATAAACTTTTTATTGGTAATATATCAATTCCAAAAGTATTAATTGAATTATGTTTAAGATATATTATAATTTTTTTACCTTGGAGAATTACAATAAAAAATAAACAATATGGGATTTTTAAAGCAAAAAGTATTGTTAGTCCTACTAATTTTATTACTAGATTTTTCCCTATTTATTATGAAAAAAATTTTGGTAATCAAATTAATTTATTAGTTTTTAAAGCTTTAGCATCAAGTTATCAAGGGAAAAAAGTTTTAATTGATCAAAGTCAGGTTTTGTTTGAAGATCTTTTTGGTAATAAAAAAACTTTATTATATTGATTAGATTAATCAATTGTTATTGAATATTAATATATTTTCCTGCTTTTTATTATTGAAGTTCATTAGGCTAAATTCATACCTATAGTGTACCATATACTATAGTATACATATAGTTGTATATACTATGATCGATATATACAGCTGCGATATAGTAATCTCAAGTGTAGAAGCCGCAATAGCGTCAATGACTACCTATATGATGCGGCTGCAGTTTAATTTTTTAAGTGTACTTAAGTAATTAAGTACTAGTATTATCAGTAACTTTCTGATAAATTACTTAAAGTACTCATGTGTGGTGTAGACAATTCTATCAGGATAGCTGAACTTTGGCGAATTTACAATGACAAGATTTATGCGCAATTGTTATTAACTAACTTGAAATATAGCTAAGTAATACTTTACGAGATCTCAAAACCACCATAAGCTATTTTAATAAAAATTTTCATCCATCATCCATCATTGTAAATTTAAATTTAGCGCACGGCTATGGCTTTTTTCGGTTACTGCCCGAACGCCTGTAAAATTAAGCTTGGCTTTTCCCTTATCAAAGCTTAAAGCAGCATCTTTTTTTCAACAAAATCTACAGTGCCCAGCTTTAACCACGACATTGACACACTTAGCTTAGCTAGCTAGCGACCAGTTAAAGCTTTTTTTTTTTTTTTTCAACCTCAAAAATAGTAACAGTGAAAATTTTTCATTTTGTTAAAGTAATAGCCTAATGCAATACGTTCTATACCTCTAGGTTGCATTGATTCTATAAAATCTGATAGTTCAGTGATGTAGCTAGGAATGGGTTCCACATTATAATGCTGTTAAATTGCATGGTAAAGCAGAGCAGAAAAAAAAAACTAGCCTTAATTATTATCCGTAGACTAAAAATTCTATAGGTTGCATGTAACTACTGCAATTAATTCAGGCATGATTATACGGCTAGCTAGTTCCGTGTATATTGATCATATACATTCAAAATAAACTTATGCAATCTTTATTAATTCACTGTAACCTTTGTTTAATAACAAGCTACTACCTATAACTAGTACATTAAAGGGTAATTGTTAAGCTTATTTTCTATGAATTTAATTGGACTACAGTATGACAAGTACCTGGTAATTGAATCATGAACTTGATGTATACATATATTTTTGAATATCCAAATTTGGAAAGCCTCGCCATCCTTTTAATTTAATATTAATTCTGACAGCAATACGGCTGATCTATATATTCTTTATGCATAACATGATACATCTAAAGCTATCTTAATTACGGCAGTTAATTATAAATAATATGAATATATGACAACTTAATTTAATTTTAACAGTACTTTAGAAAACATTCACAATAAATGATGCTACTAATACCACTTAAGCTAAAAATTGCAAGCTAGTGTATTAAATTAGATCAGATTTTCTATACAAAAGGATGCATAGCATCATGTGAATAGCTTTTATTAAAGATAATATTATATCAAATTTTTGATTATAATATTTATTTTTTTATAATTAGATAGATAGTTTGTAATAAATTTGCTTCTTTGAAGCTCTAGATTCAACTTATTTCTATGGTCCATAGAAATACATGTAATTCGAGATTAGATTATTCAGCAAGCAAAATATACGTTTTGTGTTGATTGCCATGGGGGGTTAATGTGTTATTAGATCTTTGTCTAACAGGAGTTTAATAATGCTGATAAATTTATAATATTAATAGAAGCTAGCCTTTACCAATTGGCTTCTAGCTATAGTATACCATATAATTATTATGTAGATTCAATGATATGCTTGAAATCTTAGTATTGTTTTCGCATGTATCCAGATAGATGGTCTTAAAGTTCCTAATAAAGTTTTCTAGAGATACTAGCTACCATCTCTCGCAACTTGATTCCCAAAATTGACTAAAATAAAACTTAAAAAAGTTTTGAACCCACATAGAGAACAAAAAAATTTTTTTTTTTTTTTTGCCCGTTGAATTTAAGCAAGAAAATGGAATAAGCTCATGCTTAATTTTAAACTTTAAAACCCACTTGAGTAGTGACTAAAGCTAAATCGAATAGGCTCTTTTAAATAAGTAAACTTTTATTAAAACCCAACAAAATTCTAATGAACTCAAGCTAGCTAATGCAGTATAGTTTTCTCTATATACAATGTATTGAGGTAAATAACTCAAGCATAAAATATAAATCTAATAATAGTTTCAAATGTGGAAAGTAATCCACCATCAGAGTTGGTTTATAAAATTTTTTTTTCCATTTAATGCTGGATAGAATTCCCTAAGTTTGTTATGCTAGATTACTAAATTAGTACTAGATAAAAAAAAAAAATCAATTCAAGCATTAATTGGTCTGAAAATGTTAACAAATGTTCTAAAATGCATTATTAGTACATTAGTGTCAAAAATATTAGTTTATAAGCACCATGAGCAAAAAAGAAAGAATTTTACTAGTGCTTTTAATTAAATCTTACAATCATTTGTTACCGGTAGATCTTTCTATAATTTGATCAGTGATATTATTGAGAGCATAAAAAGTGAAACAATTTACAAAGATAGCTTGAGCTTATACCCACTGGCACCACTACCAGGTAATAAGATCTGAAATTGATTGAATAAAAAAAAGGCGAATTTTTTAATGGCAACTAATAAGCTTTTTTGGACTGATTATGACTGCTCAAGCCCTTGTTAAAAAAAATTTGGCTTTGATTCAGAAAAAAAAAAAAAAAAAAAAAAAGAGTTTGGCTGGTTCAAGCGTGCGTTAGAAAATTTTTTCCTTTTCACCCATCACCAAAAAAGCACAAAAAAGCACAAAAAAGCACAAAAGCACTTAGTTATGAGTGCGCTTTTCTTTTCTTTTTTACCCTTATAATGAATACATTATATAAAAAGGGGCCCTATTTCCTCCTATAACTTATTCTAAATTTTTTCTTCTCTTTCTCTTTTAACATCAACACAACTACATTTAACTATTCAATTTTTTTTTTTTTTTACGTTTTTAATTTCAAAAACTTTTTTAACGGTTTTTAATTTTGTGAATTGCAAAAGATAAAAAACAAGCGGTGTTTTTGTCGTGTTTTTATTTTTGCTTTTCTGCAAGGGTGTGAAATTTTCAATCATTTTTAATTCTTTTTAAAGAGAAATAAAAGGGTAATTTCAAGTTTTTTTTTTTTTATACACTGTTGGTATTTTATTTTTATTATTATTATTAATTGGTTATTTTTTAAAAGAAAATTAGTTTTGATATTAAGGGATGAGTTTTTAATACCCTTTTTTTCAACAAAGATTAATTATTAGAGAGAAACAAAGTATAAAAAAAAACAATAGATAATAAAGCAAAAGATGTCAACTGCTTATAATAACTATAACCAAACAATTGAATTTGGTGTTAATAAATTTGATAATTCTGGTTCTGGTAGTGGATCAGTTCATTTTGGGAAACGAACTATTCAACCAACTCCACCATCTTCACCAAAAAATCTTCATAATCATATTACTAGTGGGTTAAGTTTATTAATTAATACTAATGAACCAAAACGAATCAATAATGATTCTAGTGATGATTTGAAGAATAAAAATACTACTACTATTGGTCGTCGACAAGATCAATCAGTTAATCCAAAACAAGGACATTCAACTACAACAACTGTTGTAACAACATCTGCTGCTTGTTTGACTTTTGCTTGCCCTAAACCACCACAACGAAATGAACGAAAATTTCAAAGACCAATTGTTGGTACACCTCCTCCAAAACGTTATTTGCCGGACGAAGATGATGAGGATGAGGAAGATGATGAAGATGAAGAAGATTATGATTCTTATGATGATGAATTTAATGACAATAATGATCCTTTTTTTGATTTTTAATTTATAATATTTTTATTTATTATTTATATATTTAATTTTTTTTTTTTTTTTTTTGTTAATAGTTCTTAAGATTGATTGTAGTACTTTTTGGGTTTATATATATATGATATGCATGAATATATTGTACAGTATAGCTTGTGAGCCGCATTTTCTACAGGATCCAATCAGTGATGAGATAAATCTACAGTAGCTATGTACCGGTAGCTAGCATGTATATGTATAAAAATGGCCCATCAAATTCATAGCGCTTCTCAGTTTACCACTCGTACCTACTACAGTACAGTAGCGCTTAATCTGTACTACTACAAGCTTACATAGTTAGGCTTATGCTTAGTTTAGTGTTTAGGTACTTACAGTAGTAATAATAAGTGTAGCGATAGGATAGCCCGCCCATATAACGCTATAACGCTAACTACAGCTTAGAAATTAAATTATGATACAACTAGCAATTATGATACAACTAGCTTAGCTACTGTAGTTTTTGAGTGAAAATTTTGCGTACAGTGTAGCCAAGTATACGGCTGAAGCCGCAGGGAGCGCTATCGCGATCCAAAAAAAAAAATTTTCCTCCCAAAGAGAAAAATTTTCACGCCCCCAAAAAAAAAAATTTGTTATCGATTCAGAGCGCTTTACTTTACCAACGCTTAAAAGTTTTAGATTAAAACAAAATTACTTGATGTCTCACATTTTGCGGTTTCACTCAAGCTGTGATAACAGGGAAACGCGCGGTACACCAAAGTTTTTTTTTTTTTACAACATTTTTTTTGTCTCAAAAAAATTTTTTTTTTCACTCAGATAAAAATTTGTAAAAGCTGATTCACAAGCGTCAAAAAAAAAAAATCATATAAAATAACGTTAATATCCACTTTTTTCCCTTAAAAAATTTTTTTTCTTCTCAACAACAACATTTTTAATTATCATCACCTAAATAAAAGTAAAAAAATAAGATGAGTTATCAAGATAATTATAGAGAAGATAGACGTTCATATGATGACCGTCGAGGTGGTGACAGAAGAGGTGGATTTGGTGGCGGCCGAGGAGGTGGTCGTGGTGGTGGATTTAGAGGAGGTCGAGGTGGTGGCCGTGGTGGATTTAATAATGATTTTAGAAGAAATGATAGATTTAATAATGATTCTGGTGAATTAGGTGCATCATTACAAAAACAAGATTTTAGTGATTTAACAACTTTACCAAAATTTGAAAAAAATTTTTATAAAGAATGTGATGAAGTTGCAAATCGATCAGATGAAGAAGTTAAAGCATTTAGAGAAAAACATGATATGGTTGTTCATGGTACTGATATTCCAAAACCAGTTGAAACATTTGATGAAGCAAGTTTTCCAAATTATGTTTTGAAAGAAGTTAAACAACAAGGATTTGAAAATCCAACTGCTATTCAATCACAAGGTTGGCCAATGGCTTTAAGTGGTAGAGATATGATTGGTGTTGCATCTACTGGTAGTGGTAAAACTTTATCATATTGTTTACCAGCTATTGTTCATATTAATGCTCAACCATTATTATCACCAGGTGATGGTCCAATTTGTTTAGTTTTGGCTCCAACTAGAGAATTGGCAGTTCAAATTCAACAAGAATGTTCTAAATTTGGTAGAACTTCAAGAATTAGAAATACTTGTGTTTATGGTGGTGTTCCAAGAGGTCAACAAATTAGAGATTTGGCAAGAGGTGTTGAAATTTGTATTGCAACTCCAGGTCGATTAATTGATATGTTGGAAGCTGGTAAAACTAATTTAAGACGAGTTACTTATTTAGTTTTGGATGAAGCTGATAGAATGTTGGATATGGGTTTTGAACCACAAATTAGAAAAATTGTTGATCAAATTAGACCAGATAGACAAACTTTAATGTGGTCTGCTACTTGGCCAAAAGAAGTTCAACGATTAGCAAGAGATTATTTAAATGATTATATTCAAGTTAATATTGGTTCATTAGAATTAAGTGCATCTCATAATATTAAACAAATTGTTGAAGTTGTTTCTGAATATGAAAAAAGAGATCGAATGTTGAAACATTTGGAAACTGCAATGGAAGATAAAGATAGTAAAATTTTAATTTTTACTTCAACTAAAAGAGTTGCTGATGATATTACTAAATATTTACGACAAGATGGATGGCCAGCATTAGCTATTCATGGTGATAAAGCACAAGGTGAACGAGATTGGGTTTTGAATGAATTCAGAACTGGTAAAAGTCCAATTATGGTTGCAACTGATGTTGCATCTCGAGGTATTGGTAAGTATTTTTCTTTTACTAGGTTATTACTTTTTTTTTGGGATACCAAATATTTTTAAATACCCCTTGATTATTATGATACCCTTTTTATGTTTCAAGAGCAGCATATTTTATTATCAAGAGTTTTATTATTTTTGATAATCAAAATTGCTATCTATTTTGAAATTATGCGTAATGAACTATTAAAAAGATGAGCGCATGGTTTGAAATATATTTGATACCTTTGGAAAAAATGTTATGAAATTTTTTGTGCTACTAAGCTAATCCTACTTTGTTATGGTAGGGTATATTTTAGGTTTTTGTCTGTTGATGATTTTTTCTTATTTTAATTGTTCTGATTATTATGATGGTAATTCAAGAACAATTTTTTGTAATAAAAAAAGATCTCTATTTTATGCTGTTGTTTTTTTATACAGGTAAGTTATTAAATACTTTATTAATAAAAGAATAGACAAAAACATATATTTTTCTGAAAAAGAGAAAAAAAAATATTAGTACAAGAAATTCTAATGTTCCAAAGAGTATTTGATTATTGTATTTATTTACAATAAACATTTCTTGGAAAGAAAAGGGAATTTTTTTTATTATCTATTTATTAGTTGATAAAAAAATCAAGGGAAAATTTTTTTATGAAAAAAGGTTTTTTTTTGTTGAAATTCTGAAAAAAAAAATATAAGAATAAATTTACTAACAAAATATTTTAGACGTTAAAGGTATTAACTTTGTTATTAACTTTGATTATCCAGGTAATAGTGAAGATTATGTTCATCGAATTGGTAGAACTGGTCGAGCTGGTACTAAAGGTACTGCCATTACTTTATTTACTGAAGATAATTCCAAACAAGCTCGTGATTTGGTTGGAATTTTAAGAGAAGCTAAACAAGAAATTGATCCAAAATTAGCTGATATGGCAAGACCAAAAGGACGATTTGGAGGCGGCGGTGGCCGTGGAGGTTATGGTGGTCGAGGTGGTTTTAGAGGTAGAGGCCGTGGTGGTGGTGGTGGTTTTAGAAATCGATCATATCAATCAGGTTCTAATAATGCACCATTAGGTGGTGGTCGATATTAAAAGTTTCTTGAAAGAGATTCTTCACTAACTATTCCTGTTTTAATCATTGTTTATTTAATTTTTATTAAAAGTTAATTTTTTATAGAGTTTATTAATTTATTTTTTCACACTGTTCAATTTATTGTTTATGTTATAATGTAGTATTATAAAAATGATCATACTCTTAATAGTTTAGATTTGTCGCATTTTTCGATAAAAAAAATCAAAGCCGCATGTAAATAAAGAACCGATTCTTTGCTAAAAATAGTTTCCAAGGATACGGATCGAGATCTTAGCAAGAAAGAAAAAAAAGCCAATTACAACACCCGATCGGGTAATCAATTCACTTTTCTCGTCTAAAATTTTCTCTTAAAGCTTTTTTAAGTAGTATTAGTAAAAAAGCTTTGACCAACCCCTGACCCTCTTAGTTCTTTTTAGTACCCTCTTAAATTTTTTTTTCTTCTCTTGTATGGCCTCCTCCTACTCCTCTTTTTCAATTTTTTTTTATTTCTTCCCTTAAGTAACATCGATCAATTCTTTTTTAATCAATTTCATTTCAATCCCTTTATTTAATTACAATTCAAGAATAATAATACAATGGGGTCATATAAATATTATATGCCAAAACCACTCCGCACATATACTTCACAAACTGCTCAAATAGGTACACTTATAGCATTAGTATTATCATTATTTGTTGTATTAGGATGTATAACCAATTCTTTAAACAAACTTTATTTTATAAAATTTTTAATTGCTGATCAAAGAATGATTGTTCAAAAACAATTATCAAAACAAAATCAATATCAAACTTATGAATGGACAAAAGTTGGATTAACAGGTCAATGTAATCATCATGCAAGTCAAAATTCTATATCATGTTCAACATTAAATAGACATCCTTATTATTTTGAAGTTCGAGCAATTACAAATATGCCAGTTAGTTCAAAAATGATTATATTATTACAAAGAGGTGGGATGGCAAGTAGTATTATTTATACAGCAGGTGTTGCATTTACAGGATTAACTTTAATTCTTGGTAGTTATTCAATTATAATTGAAAAATTTAGAAATTTAATTCAAAATTTGGCAAGATTATTTAGTATAATTGGTTGTTTATGTTTAATTGCTGGTAGTTGTTTAACATCTGCAATTTATGGGATTTTATATAAAAATTTAAAAGATTATGATAATGAAGATTTAAATTCAAAACAAAGACAAGATAAATTAAGTAATGATACAAGTTATGGGAAATTATATCAACCAATTCGTTTTAGTCCAAGTTTAGGTACTACAATGTTTATTATTATGTGGATTGGTACTGTTAGTAGTATTTTAGCTACATTATCATGGATTAAAACTTATTTTATTAATAAAAAAAATGAACAATTTATTGAAAAAAGAAATAGTGGGATGAATAATTATGATATTAATCAATATCATACAAATGGTATTCATAATAATTATGGTTTTATTGATCAAGATCGAAGTAATGATTATGTTTATTATAATAATTTTCATCATCAATATAGAAGATATTGACTTATATCTTTATTTTTATTTATTCATAATCCTTTCTCTTCAAATAGTCAATTGTTAATATAGTAATAATTAATATCCTTTTGTAATAAGTTAGTAGTCTTACCATGCACCCCATCCATCTTCTTCATCGTCATCTTCTGGTTCTAATGACATGCCTTTAACTTTTTTATTCACATTATTAACATTAGTATTTTCATCATCATCAGAATCTCCAAATCCACCCCATGCATCATCAACATCTTCCTCATCATCATCTTCCTCTTCATGATCAAATACACTATCCATAAAACTTTTATTATTAGTAGTAGTTGAAGTATTTAAATTCATACCTCTATCATGTTCAAATGCAGGTGATGATGATTTCATTTGATTAATTGATAATCCAATTTTTTTAGGTGCATTATTTAAAGGTCCATTATTATTAGAATTAACTGGTGCAGTTGTAGTGTTATTAGTAGTAGAATTAGTTGAACCTGATAATTGTGGAGAACTTTGATTCTTTGAATTATCATTAAATTTTAAACTTAATTTATTAAAAGCCCATGAACTCATATTTTCTGCACTTGCAGCTGCTGCAGCAGCAACTCCTTCACCATTACCATCTTCCATTTTATCACCTTCTTGTTTAACTTTAATCATAAAAGTTTCCATTGTTATATTAGCTTGTTTTCTAACATCACTATTATTATCAATTAAACTTGGTGCTAATGCTCCAATAATTTTATTACAAATATCATTAACATTATAATAATCAATTGTTGCACTTAATGCTAATAAAGCAGCAATTCTTGATTGTGCAAAAGGATCTTTTAAAGCTCTTGCAAATGCAGCAATTAAAACACTTGATTTTGTTGATTTTGAAAAATAATTACAAATTCTTCCTAATAAAATTGTTGTATTTGCACGAATTTCAGCAATTTGATCATTTTGTGTCTTTGCTAACATTCTTAATAATTCTCCATTTATAATTCTATCATTTAATTTTGGCATTAAATGTATAACACTTTTTAAAGTTGCTTCTCTAATAATTGGTTCACTATCATTAACAGCAAATGCAATATTTGGAAAAATTTTATCAGATACTAATTTTTTATCCAAATATTCAATATATTCTGGCATTTTATTAATTAATTCTAATCGAACTGCTCGATCTTGAATTGTAAACATCTTAACAATAACTGGTGCAACTAATTTATTAAAATTTTCATTTGACATTCCTTTTGATAATTGAATAATCATTGTCATACATCTAATATCAACTGATTGCATTCTATTCATTGCTTCAATCATTTGAGGTAATATTTTAAATTGTAAAAATTCTGATGGGAAATTATTAAAAGTTTCTTCTAATTTATCTAAAAAAATTGAAAAAGAATCTTTTGATAAAATTGTTAATGATGCTAATGTTTCATCAATTTCAACCATTTTTGAATGAAAAATTTGTTTATATATTGATTGTTTTTTTAATTGTGGTATTGTTAATCTTTTTTTAGGATCAATTATTTGTAAATTTTTTATTATTGATTGTAATTTTGATATTGAACAAACTTTATTAATTAATGTACCTAATTGATAAGAATCAATTGCTAAAGGAAATCTTGATCCAATTTGCCAACCATTTTTATTAATTTCTGGTGGACAATTTGATGAATTATTTGGTAACATACCACCATACATACTCATAATTTGATCTTCATCATTTTTTGTTGTAATTTCTAATCCACCAACAAGCCATTCTCCAGATTCATTTATCATAATTGTACCTAAATTTATATTACCATGAACAAATCCATTATTTGATATATGATCTAATGTATTAATAATATTATTTAATCCCCAAATTTTTGTTTCATTATTATAATCATTAATTTTATTATATAATGGTGTTATTCTTTCAGTTGCTAAAATTAATGATGAATCAGTTTCAATACTATCTAAAATTTTAACAACACCAGGAATTCTTAATTTTTTTAATTTTGTTACCATATTTCTTGCTAATGGTAATTTACCATTATTATTTGATAATTTTGCATCAAATACAAATATTGTACAATTAGATCCATCTTGTTTTTTGGTACCATTATGAATTTGCCAAATAGTTGGATAATTTGGATCTTGTTCTATTTCTTCTAATATGTTATATGGAATAGATGGTCCTGTAAATGACCCAATAGTTCGAGCCAAAAAGTCCATTTCTTTTAATTATATATATAGAAATGTTTTGGTTTGGTTTGGTTCTAATTTTTTTCGACGTGTTTAAAAAAATAAAAAAGTTGTGATTGGGAAATTTCGTTAATGCATGCAGGGCTGATTACCATTAAAGCATTAAAGCCTTATGTGTGTAGCACGCTAATTATGCTTAAACGTAGATGATAATGAGAAATCTAAAAAAACTCTAATAGTACTACTAAGCTACTACATTTGATAAAAATAAAAATACAGTCAAAAAAATGTTAATATATATAAATAATGTTACAGGATAAATCGTTGCGTCTTTTTTTGTTTAAAATATAATTTAGTTTTTATTATTCTTACAAATCATCATCGTTAGTATATCCACCTGCTTCAACTTTTGTTCGGAATACTGATTCAATATGATCACACATATCAACTAAATCACTTAAACCTTTTTGTAATGCTTGTACGGCAGTCATTTTACCATATGTTTGAACTCTAATATTCATTTTTGCTTCTGATGGATGTGGAATTGAATAACCGCAAAATTCAACATCAGGACTGTTTTTAATTGTTAGTATTGATCTTTATCATATTTATCTTGTTATTTTTGATACTTACTTTTTCATAATAATATATCTTAATGCATTACCTAAAGTATGATCTTCTTCTTTAATTTGAAATGTAGCTGCTGTATCATCATCTGATCCTCCCGGAAGTTTAATAATTTTTTCTGGATCTCTTAAATCTTCTTCTTCTTCTACTTGTTGTTCTGGTTGTTCTTGATGTTCTTCTGCTGGTGGGGCATCTTCCATTTTAACATCATCTTTGGAATCTTTTGGTATGCTTGAATCTGACATTGTTGATTATTGTGGATATATATGGATAATAAATATGTTATTAGGAAAATAAAATTTGATCTATTGATAAAAAAAAATTGAGGTGATGAAAAAAAAAAATTTTTTTTTTTGTAAGCGCGGCTCGGAGTAGAAAACAAAAAAATTTATAATTCAAGCCTCAAGTGGTAAAAGCCGCACTGTTTACAGCATTAAGATGCGGCGGATCTTGATAAATGGGTAACGCTATATATAACGCTTGTATCATGATGTACAAGACCTCTTTTTCGACTACATATATGTATATATAGATTTTGTTTAGTGGTTAAACAATATTTTACTAGACTCTGCATTGGAAGAAGGTAATGAGATCAGTTGAAACTGCACTTTTTTAGATTTGCACAGAACACCTATAGCAAAAATAATTCACTTCATCAATTGTTATGGTATTTGAATAGCTGCGTGCATCATTTGAACCATTAATAACTTCAAGTCCCTTATCCAGGAATAAGATATTCAGGTTGTCATATCACATAATTATGCTCTATAGTATATTATGTGCATATACCATTATAGGTATGCTAAAAATATAACCAATTAATAAAAGCCGCACTACAATCAGTAACAAGATGCGGCGGCTAATCTCGTTTTAGGCACTAAAATCAGCTTAACCTATGGACACTAAAAACATCCTCTATTAATATAATATAAAATTGAAATTAAAAAATAATAAATTAAAAAAATAATAATTGATCTAAAAAATAGCAATAGCATTTGGTGGGGATGAAATACCACCTCTTGCATTCCATGGAGCACTAGTAACAAAAAAACTCCATCGATTATGTTTTTTACATAATTCACTTAAACCTTCTAAATCAAACATTTCACCAATTGGAATCCCCCAACCAGCTAATAATCTATCATGTAATGCATTTTTATGATCTTTTGGTGGGAAAACTTCAAATGATAAATTATCAGATGCAACAGTAACAAAATGATTATCCCAAATAAATCTTAAAACATCTTCACTTTGTTCAACACCAGCATGTTTTGGTAACATTTCTTTTTGTTCAGCTTCAATTCTTTGTTCAGTTGTCATTGATTCCCATTCTTTTGTTAATCCAGTTCTAACAAATAAAATATCACCTGGTTTTAATTCAATATTTTTATCTTTAATAATTTGTTTTAAATCATCTAATTTAATATCATGATGTTCAAAACAACTATAATTAATATTTTTTTCTTTTGCATATTCAACATAATCTAATAAAACCCCTCTTGTAACAATACCTTTTTTTGACCAATGATGAATACCAATTCTATCATTTGATTTATTTAAAATTTCTGATGGTTTTGTACCACCATAAAAATATGCTAATTCATCAGCATCCTTATCTTTTGAACCAAAAAATAATTCTTTTGCTGAAATATTTGGATCAATTGGTGCACCATGGTGTCTAAATCCATCCCATTGTGATCCAGCTTGTGGATTAATAATATATTCATCATCAAATGATAATGGTTTACCAGCACCATTTGCAGACCAATCAATTTTAATTTCCATTGCTTTTCTAAAAAATGCTGGATGTTGCATATTTTCTAATCCCCATCCTAATCCAACTCTTTCACCAGTTTGAATTTCTTTAGTTGATTCAATAACATGTTCTTGTGTTAATAAATTTAATTTTCCTAGTCCTTCTTCATAACTACCTGGTGATCCCCATTTCCAAAATTTAGTTTTATCTTCTAAATTATCATAAGTTGGTAAATCTTTTAAACTTGGTGGATTTGATAATTGAACCATTTTGTTTTTCTTAATTATTATTATTGATGCAAGAGAGGGGAGGAAGGGAAAGAAAAGATGTGGAGATTTTGATATATTTATACTCAGTTATTTATATACATTAATTTAAAGGAAGTTTAATGATACTTGTTAAACATTCTATCATTACTAAGAGCTGGTTTTTTCTCTTTTCTCACTTTTTTATTTCGATTTTTTTTTAATGTTTTGGATTTGATTAAATATATGTTTGAGATGCGGGGTTAGATCATTAACTTTGATGTTCCTATCTTGCTACAACAGCTTAAATTTTTTCTCTACAACGTGTACAACAACAAAATTTCAAATCCCAGCAAAAATTAGTAAAAGCGAGACATTTTAACTTTTTTTTGACCGAGTATTATTACTCAACAGAGTATCCTTCAAGCAAGAATAATTCAGCTAGCTCTAAGAAGCAGTATACCGGTATAAGGTGCTTTGTAATTATTGGATCGTCATGTTTCCCAGGACATTCATCCTGCTAATGAACGACCAGTAACCAACAATCATTGATTCAAACAAAATAACAAAAACTTCTACAAAACTGTGCTCTATAAACAAACCCTGATTCAGGAAGTCAAATCAGGACGCGTATACCGATTACTCTATATAAATTTGTACCAAAGTTCTAAAAAGTAAAGTTGCTTTTCTTTTAAGATGATTCCGTTAGCTTTAATAATAACTATTCTGAATTAAAACTCTCTACAGAATGTGTAGTAGAGGAGCCACAACTTCAAAAATTACCATATATGAAGTATAATGTACTTGTAGGTTTTTTTGAGGCACTTTGAGATGTATAGATGAGGGGGAAAATAATAATGATCAAATAAACTACAAGAAAAAGGGCTAAAATCGGTATATATTTTAAAATTTATAACAACCGAGAACCTGCTTGTTCGGGACCTAAAACAAATTTTACATTTTTTACCCCACCTTTTTTTTTTTTAAGTGGGAGGAGTTGGAGTTGTAGTTTTGAATTGTTACCAACTAGTAGTGGATGTTTTTATATATGACTGAAATTCTTAATCTAATGGTTCAATAAAGTTGTGGTCGTTGATCGATCGCTTTGGATTGTACTGGTCAAAACTGATCAAGGTGGTAGATAATTATCTCATTCTTTATCTAGTTTTTTGAGATAAATGAGATAAAAGATATATATTGTTTACACTCAATATTACTACTAATCATACTACAACTTTGTAGGTTATATTCTAGCTAAATATATATAGATCGTATATACCATCTCTATCTATCTAATAGCTTGATAAGATTCCAGCTAAATTTATTGCTATTCTTTAGTACTAGTTTAGTTAAGTTGATTATGTACAAGTACATGTATAACATATAATTTCATAGTTAGTGGGTTCCATATGTTGAGTGGGTTTTAGTAAAAGTATTGCAATATTATGATTAATCTTTTGATATTTATTTATTTTTTTTTTTTTTTGGCCAACTGAAATCTTTTTTAGTTTTTCTGTACCAGTATACTTGTGTATTGATTCTTTGTCGTTGAATTTAAGTTTAATTTTAAACCACAAGGAATATATTATATGTAGTACGTGGTACTATCTAACGAAAAATCTAAGAGATTTGTATAATTTTAATAAACAAAAATTCCAACTCTTACTTTTACCAATCATATATAAAATCATATCATTAAACATATACAACTTGGTTTATTTATAATATTCATCATGGTTGGAAACGATAATGTTCCTGGATTTTACCTAAATACTAATGGATTAATTGGTCATCAATCTCGACTTTTAAAAGCTATTAATATTTATTGGCAAAAATTAAGAAATGGTGAAAATTTAAATTATATTAAATATATTAAAAATGAGAATGATTTTATTCAATTAATGAGAGAAACTTCAAAAGCTGATATAGAAGTTATTGATTTAACAAAAGGTGATAATGAATTACCAGAACCAAAACGAATAAAATTATCAACTGATTTATCAACTCAAAGTGATGAAAATAATAATAGAAGTGATAGTGAAGCAACTGTTGATGGTCATGAACAACAAAAACAAGTTCTTCAACATGCTGAAATTGAAGGTTTTGATAAATTTCTTTATATTTTTTATCAAGATATTAACAATTCAAATAATGTTAAAGGATTTTCAAAAATTGAATATAAATCTTATGATATTAATATTACTAAGAAAATATTAAAACCAGAAATAATATCTAATGATATAATCTATCAAATTGAAAAATTTAAAAAAGTATGGGAATTTTATAAATTATCAAAAAATAATTTTTTATTAAAATTTAAAGCATTTTTATATTGTTTATCAAATGATGAAGTTAAATATTTTGCTCAAGAACAATTTTCAAAAATGAATTTAAAATATAATTTAACTGAATCACAATTTAATGATATAATTTCCAAGATTCAAAATAAATATTCAATTTTTAATAATATTGAACATTATCAAGAAAAATTAATTGAAACTATTAGTCAATTAAATTTTGAAGAATTTAAAGATAATAAATCAAAACCTGAAAAATTAATTCCAAATTTTGTTTCAAAATTAGAATCATTAATATCATTATCATTAAGTTCAAATCCAATTAATAATCCAATTATTAAAGAATCTTTTATAAAATTATTTAGATTAGAATTTTTTGATTTGGCTGATAAATTATCTAAATTACAATCAAATGATTTGAAATCAATTTTAACTACAATTAAAAATTCTTATGAATATAATTATTATTTCGCTAAATCAGTAGTAGTTGGCGATAGTATGAAAGTTTTTTATGTATCACATATTTCTCATAACAGAACATTTAATGATTATTATAGATATAAACCATTTTATTTAATTGATAGTGATACTGTTGACCCAAAGACCTTTTCACATTATCATAATTATTATGAATTAATTGATAGAATTTCAAAAGATGAACAAATTCCAAAAAACAACATCAAAATTACTTATAAAGATAAGGTTATTGTTTCAAACGGTAGAGTAACAACTAAAGTAACCCTTTTCAATGGTAACTATAGGGTTTGTAAAGATTGGAGAGTTCAAGCAGGTGGTACTTTACATATTTATGAAAGTATATAATAATTGTTAGTTAGTCTTTTTGAATTTTTGATTTTGCTTTTATTAGTTGAAATATATATTATGATTTTTTATAGGCTATCATTATCAGGTTATATTAGTAGTATTTCACAGTGCGGCTTATTATTGACTGAAAAATCAGACTAGTTTAGTTATTTTGATATTTTTATGTTAACTCTATATGGAATATCTAGCAGCAGGTTATAAAGAAGCTAAATTAGTCTGCATATTGGTGATTTTTTTCTAAAGTTCTTGACGCCTCATTTTGTCCCATACTATCTTAAAACTCAGAAATAGTATAAATAGAGAAGTAAATTTCATGATAGATTGTGTTTTATCCAGTACATTCAAACAAGACAAAAATACATTAGTGTAATCAAGAACAGAAATGTGTCAATTTCAATATCCAGGTGGTCAAGCAACATTTTTAAATAAGAAACTTGAAGATTGTGGTAAATCAACTTGTAGAAATAGTGATAAATATGAAGATCCAAGAAGATGATTTAAATGTGAGATTACTAATTAAATCAAAAGGAAGATGGGATAGAAAAGGTGTGGATTTTTATTAGTAGTTGTTTTTGAACTCTAATTATAGGCCATTTAATCATAACGTTTTAGGTTTAATAAATTTCTATTAAGATTCATGATTGATATTCTGATGTGTAGTTGTAAACTGGCACTACTTTCCTCTACAGTGAAAATGTATGCCCACTGAATTTTGTAATTATGGCTCTAGCATCTACCCTAGTATACCGTTATAAGCTTATACACTGTATTTATTTAGCACCAAAATTTGCTAGATTGTTATCCTCATTGTCAAAGTGTCTATAGGTTATAGGCTAATTAAATTTAGTAGATATTAGTTGGCTTGTCTACTTACATTGCAACATGTACTAGTTCTTGTGCTCTATCTATCACAATGCTCTATTTATCACAACGAAATTCGGATGCCTATCTATAGATCTTTTAGGACTAAAGATTAGATAAGATAAACCTTGATGCCATGATAACTTATCTACGTTTACCAACAGTTTTGTCGATATTTCGTGTACTAGTTGAGTGTATAATAGTATTTCAAATCTATTCAAATACATATCCAGAAGTATCTGAAAACACTAGTTTGCAAAAAAAGAAAAGGCCATGGATTATACAAGTAATATTACAATCGCTTCTGTTATGGTACTGTGGCAGCTGTACTATAGTATAGTCAGGGACCTGTCTATCTGATACTGGTACATGATACAATAGAGGAGTTCTTAAGTACAAATATTGCCTATTTAACCTAAGTGTACTGGTAATTCTATTATCCACATGAGTATATATATATATTGACTACTTGGTATACCTACCCCCCTTTGAAGTTGCTTTTTTGGAAAAGACATAATCAATCCATTTCTTTTTATGCTATTTTAAGATAAAATGACTTAATACCTTATAATGGAGGGCTAAATGATCAGTGATCATATATCATCATATATCGATCACGATGAGAAACAATAAATTAAAATCTGTTTTGGATTTTTTTTAATGTTAAATTGCCGATGGTTTCATGCCATTTTCTGAACCCAGACCACAAATTACGCTTACATTTTAAAAGAATTATATCGCTATTTACTATATGTTAAGTAATTTGGACCGATTTAAGATAATCCTGCTGACTTTGTTTATGATTTTTAATTTTAAAGTAAACATTGGTTTTAATCAAAAACATTTTTTATGTTGATCGATGATCTATCTTTGTGATATTCAAAATATTATTTACTCTGTAGTGCACTCAATGTCGCATGATGCAGTCCAATACTTTTTATAATCCATTGCACTGGATATAATTTAGCAATCATTACTTTGAAGCAATCATCATCAAAATATTTTATGATAGGATACATTATATATACATATATGTACTGTCTAGATATTAAAATCTGTTACTGGCAGTTACTAAGTATAACTATCAATTAATAGACACTAGGTTAGTTAATTAACAACTTAAATCAACATATATAACATTAATCCTTGATATACTTCTACACGATCTATATAAAATATAAAAGTAATAAGAAGTCTATTCTCTATAGATTATTGAGTATATCATTAAACGGGTACGGTATATTGAATTATAAGGTTATTAACTTTATTTTATTTTTAAAAAATTAAGCGAGGTTTCACAGCCTGTCCTTATTATATTATTACAAAGTAGCAACATGCTTGTGCATGCCTCCTACAAGTTGAGTTCTTATATTTATAATAAATATTTATGAATAGACTAATATCATCACCAATCACCAGCCATCGAAGAATAGGCAGACACTTCTGCTTTCACATTGATGGGCTGATAGGAAAGCAAAAATGTCTATAATATTGCAATGATATCCTAGGTATACATTATTATTGGCCTCCTCTTTTTTTTAAAATACCCACCAATATATGCTGAATCCGTTGATTAAGTACCACTATATTATAATAGTATACCAGCTGTAGTAAAGATATCACAATAAGGCCACTGTTGTGCATATAGCGCTCTGATCGTGAAAAAAAAGGAGCTTAAATAACTAAGATTCAGATATTGATTTTGTACCACAACCTGAAATTAGTCTTGTATTAATGATCAAGACATGTTTTGCATCATGCCTGTGCAGGATCCAAATCTTAGCTGATTGGTTGAACTTATAATTAAGATGATGCCATATGAGCAAGTGGAGTATTGCTGAATTCTGTACCGAAAGTTTAACTTTTATACCCAAATTATCCAGATATTTGATGGAGTCCCAAAATCTTCAGGCTTACATGTATAAATCGATATATGTATAGCTAGAGTATAACGAAACGTTGAACTCGAGCCACAAAAACACGAGTTTTGTGGCGGAAATAGATCTATCGATCGATCTTATAGTTATCCCCATCCGATCAATATTATTACCAATGTATACCAGGTACTTTATTTCTTATACAGTGTTCAATATTGAAACTGTGCACCAACCAGGATGGTTAAAGAAGTACAAGCACTTTTTAAGCGGCACCAGAAGACCTGGGTCGATTTGTGTTATAGTTCGATTGCTATTAATTATCAAATTGAGAATTGTTTCTTTAGAAGAAAAGCTTTCCGGTACTCAGTATATGGTTCAATTGTGGTTCTGATTCATTTATAAAATCTCACTTTATAAAAGTAACACCAAAAGTTTTAAAAAAAAATCATGTTCCCAAAAGCGGGGAAAAAAATATCCACACCGGTACAACCAGGCTTAAAAGATCTTAAATGTTGTGAACTAAACTGATCCAAGCTTTTGTAAAATACGATATTATTCTATTTACAGTGCATAATCTGAGACGGGTAGATCTTAAGCCTTATTAAGAAATTTAATTATGCCTGGAAGATGCCGCGTGTTGATATATGCGTGCATGCTAGCTTGCGTGCACATCCTTAATCTCTTAGTGATGCTTAAGTTTTTCCTCCTTAAATAAAAGCTCTATTTAGTTTAAGCTTTGATAACGGGTATGGACACCACTATACTTCTATCTATCGTAGAGAAAAAAAAAGTCAGGGGCTTTTTATTGTAAGTTTTTAATAGAGTTAGATAGCCTCTTTGTGAGAAAAAAAAGCTTTGACCTTTGAATATCATTATCAATAATAAGCTATCAGATTGACATCAGCTGTAGTAATGTGATATTCACAGTTTATATCCTTATTAGGTTGGTATTAATTGGTATTTGATTTTATTAGATTAGATTAAAGTGGTTTGTGTAGGACCTAATTATATAAAAAATAATGTACATTGGTGGATCTTGAATACTGTAACTTTATATCAAATGGATATAATAATTACAAAAATTTAATTATGATTAAGAAATGTCTACAATTTAACAACCAAATATTTGATATTTTTTAAGCGAGTCTTAGATCGATTGTTTTTCATGTTATGGCTAGACAGGCTACCTGAGGTAAATTGTTAATGACGCTACAGTAATCTTAGTATGTATACCTGAACAGTTTCCATTAATTTCAGCTTTCCAAATTAGGCAACTGTTGTAAAAATATTGTACATTACTTTATAAGTATACTGCACCTGGTATACCTGAATAAACTGCTGAAGCTCTTAAAGTTAATTACCAATTGCTAACCCCAATATACAATATATGGTCACTTAAACTTGGCTACTAGCTAGTATATTGACCCCGTTAACATTCTTTAACACACTGAACATTATGAAATGTATGGGCACTTTGGAACTTGAAGCTTTAACCAACCACTTTCAGTCCAAGTGTATAGGGTAAATGATTTGGTTTATCAAAGAGTTCTAATACTCTTAACATCTTTAAAAGTATAGTTATAATTCCTTGGAATATGTTGACCTTTTATAACAAGATTGTTATAAAACTACTGTATGTGCCTAATCGTATTGTTTACATTTTAAATTAAGACAAGATCAAAGACAAATATTAAAATCTTAGATATATATACTGTATATCATAGAAGCAAATCATTATCTAAACCAGTGCTTTAAATAATGATTAATTTTTTGATTTTCTCCTAAAACAGAAAAATATTATTTAGAATAAATTAAGAAAAAGAATCATTCAAATGATCACATACATTTGAGACAAATCCACCAAGATGGTTTCAAAAGGGTTTTCTATACCCAGACCACAATTTACACTCATGAAGTTGAACTATTGAACTATCAAATCAAGTAAAGTCGACCGATATTTCCAATTTGGAATACATACAGTAGAAACAATATTGTTTTTGTTTACTTTTTGGAATCATATGGTGGCATCAATATGATATTAAATAATACTGTCAGTGTAGATTAATAAATCGTAATTGATTTGATTTTGTTTACAAATATTTGGAATTTGTCTGAGCTTCTTGGACTAACGAGTATTTATTTCAGGTATCAAGTTACGTTTGATATCGATACTGCTAAATACTTTGTATAAATATACAAATAATACATTTCCAAGGTTTTTTGGTTTATTTATGTACTTTGTAGAGATCCTGTAACTATCTCCAACATAACGAGGTGTTAAACTAAACTTCCCAATATTACAGTAATAAGCTTATTCTACAACTGCCGGGTAATAAATTCATACCTATGAGTATGAATTAGTCCACCAATAACCTCCAGACCATTTTGTGTTATAGTCTATGTATACAAAATTTCTCGTTTGATAGTATTGAAAATACTCAAATGGATATACAGTAATCTACCTGTTATATTACATGTAAATAGATTACTTTTTTTCTTTTTGTGGGGAATTATTAATTTGCGGTGTATACCGTCGCATTTTTAGAAATTAATATACTGTGTAATATCAAAAGCAGGATTTGAAATGAGTATACACTAGGACTATCTACAGTGGATATTTATCTGATCCTACCATATTGATATAAAAAGCAACCACATTCTTAGTTTAAATAACAACTACCAGTAGTATTCTTATGAATCTAATATTATGAACATAACACCAGCACATGTTTACACTACTGTAGACCAGTGCACAGCCAAAAACAGGGCCCAACTCAAGCTTATATTATTAAAAAAAGAACGCGCCTCCATCCATCCCCCAAGTACTCTTGGGAGGATCAATGTACAGTGAAAATTTAAAAAAAAAAAAACAACAATACAAACCCACCCAATGACGACCAAAACATGAATAAACTTCCTTCAGAACTATTTCAAAATATTTTAAAGCATCTAATATTTGAATCTAACAATACTTATGTATATAAAGTTGATATTTTTGACTCCTTTATTGTTGAAAGTACTAATCAAGAACTTATAAACTATTTATTAGTAAATACACATTGGTTTAAAAATGTTGGATCAATTATTTTTGATGGTATACGTGCTTTCAATGTTTTAATATATCATTTCAATCAATATAGTTCGGTTAATGGAGAAGATATACCTATACCAAGTTCAAAAATTGATTATTTAAATGAAAATTATGCATCAAATATTAAACGATTGCAATTAACAAATCATCCTCAATACGATGAAACTTTAATAACTGAGTTATATAGAGTTGAAGCAATATGTACTCATAGGTTTTTAAAATGGTGTTATCAAAATGGAATTCAATTCAAACCTTTGATCATAAATATTAATATTAATATGGATCAAGATATTTTCAAATCAATATTAGAAAATTTCAATAAAAATCTATTAAAATTAAGTATTGATTGTCGAATAGAAGATTCAGATATTAAAAAAAATTATATTAATAATTTAAATAATCTTATTTTAAGATTACAAGATTATAATATTAGATCAAATATACATATTAATACTTGTTTTTTAAAACAAGTTGATCTGAGTATGTTTAAAAAACTAAAATTTGACAAAGTTTTAGTTACTTCTACTCTTCAAACAAATAAAAAATTTGAATTAGATTTATCAATTTTTTTTAATAGCTTTAATGATATAAATCATTTGGGTTTAACTAGATTTATTTCAATTAAAACTGACCATAAGTTTTCTACCAATCTAAAACAATTATCTATTAATAATTTGAAGACTAGTGGGTTTGATGTTAGTTTATTACATAAATTATCAAATTTGAATGAAATTCAATTTGATACTTTGAATTCCAATGAGTTTAATAATTTCTTTGAAGAATTTAAAAATTTTGGTTTTCAATATATAAATCAAATTTTTATGCAAGATAATAATATTCATATAATTAATCTATCCAAAACACCTCTGAAAGTTGACGGGCTTATTTCACAATGTTTAGCTGGTGGTATTTATAGAGAAATTGGTTTGTTATTATTAAAATTATTTAAATTTACAGTGAAAAGGCTCAAGATTGAATATCAATTATTGGAAAGTGGATTATTATCAAAAAATAATAATCTTGAGTATATTTATATTGATCATCATAATTCAAATTATCCATTTAATTGGGATTATATATCATTATTTTCTCATTTAAAAGAAATAACTCTAGCCATGGTTAAAATTCCAGATTCTAAATTTTCATCACAACTTATTGAAATATTAAATAATGTTGAAAAAATTTCATTAGAATTAACCACATCAAATGAAACAGAACAATCATTTGAATTTATTAAACATTTAAAATCAATTCAAGAAATTAATTTAAGATTGTTAAGTATTCATGAAGTCATTGAACAAGGATTTGAATCAACAAAAGAAAATCATTTAATTTTTTCTTATATTAAAAATTATACAAATTTGAATTACATTTTGAATTTTTCTTCTTCTGGATCTATTATATTGAGTAACGATAAACGAGAAGAATCATCAGTTACTTTCCCATTATTAGAATTAACAAGAGATAAATATTATTTGGCGTTATTATCATATTTAAATGATTTAGGATTTATTTTGGGGGAAAGTTTTGAATTAGATTTTTATATTTTAGAATTGGAATTATTAGATCAATCATTATATCAATATATTGAAACTTTGGCAATAAATGGTAGAGGAAGAGAAGATGATGCAATTTTTGATTTAAATCATTTAATTCCAATGATTAATTTAAAAGGATTATTTATTGAAGGAAGATTATCAATTGAATATGAAAATATATCATCAAATTTATCATTAATATTATCAAAAATAGAATCAATTGAATTTTTAGAATTTGGTGAAAATCAAAAATCCGATTTTTTAAAACATTGTACTTCATTAGAATATTTAAAGACTCGACATAATACTGATAATGATACTTTTAATCAACATAATTTTTCAAATAATTTAAAGGTATTAAACAATTTAAGAACCAATAAATTAAAATTATTAGAACAATTTGCAATTAATTTTGATTATACTAATGAACCAGGTATATCACCAAATGTACCAATAAGTTATATGGAAGATTTTTCAAATAGTTTAAAAAAAATTGGTGATTTAAATCCAGATTTACAAGTTTTAAGTTTTGATGCCGATATACCATATACTAATAATAATTTTTCAATTATTTTGGATTCTTTTAATAATTTAACTTCATTATTATTATATGTTAATTCTTTTGATTCTTTAGAAAATTTATTAAAAATTATTGGATTAAAATGTCGAAATTTAACTGATTTATCATTATTTAATGAATTATTTGATACTAAATATAAAATTATTTTAAATGAAGATTATTTAAATAGTTATAAAGAAGATTCTTTATATCCGGAGTTAACTTCATTAACAATTGGATATGATTGTGCAGAATTTGATTCTAATGATAAATATGAATTGAAAATTTTTATTGATATGAATGATAAACATGTTGAACATTCAAATGTTATTAAAATTTTTAGAAACTATACATATTTGAAGAATGTTTTTTGTAAAAAATGTGAAAAAAAAGTTGGATTTTGTTTATAAAAAGTATTATAGATATAATGAATTCATATGAGATATTAAATCATCTATTTCAATAAAAGTATCATTAACATGATATTGCCATTTCAATTTTTGATTATTAGTTGGATTTAATAATTCAATTGAATTATTTAATCTTGGGAATAATTGATTTAAATTTCCTAATTTTTTATTAACAGCAACTTGAGATTTTTTATATATAATAATTTTTTCCAAAAATCGACATTGTTCTCCAATATTTTTTAAACAATCTGTTATATCTTTTATAGAATCATTTATTGATATTGATAATTCTAATAAATTTGGTATTAAATGATAATTTATTTCTGTACCACAAAAATTAATTGAATTTATATATAATTTTTTAATAGATTCTGTTAATAAATCATTAATTATTTTTGGTGGGAAATTGGTTTGATTTCTTTTATAAAGTACATGTTTTATAACAAGTGATTTTAATTTTGGTGATCTTAAATTTTGTAAAAGTTTCATAATATATTCACCAGAAGAATCAGTTATAAATAATTCTTCTAAATTTAAAAATTTTGAAAATAATTTAAAATTAGTTGAAGTTTTTGATCTATTATTTTTATAATATAATTTTTTTGATGTTGAAATTTGATTTAAATATTTGAATTTTTCATCATTAATATCAATATTTATTAATATTAATTTTTCAATATAAGGTAAAAATATACAATCTGATGAAATTTTTGTTTTATTTATTTGATATTCATCATCTTGAAATCCTTCAATAATTAATGTTGTAATTGGTAATTTAGTTAATAAATCATTATTAATATAATTTAATAATAAAGTATTTATATGGAAATTCCCCCAAATTAATTCATTAAATTTTGATATTGATAATTGATTTAATAATTTTAATGCTTCATTAAAATTTATTTTATATCTAACTCTTGGAATCCAAAAAGGATTATCATAAAATGTAAATCTTTTTACTTTATTAGAATTTATAATTGGAATAATTTCTGATGGTGTATATATTGATGTTAATAATTCATCAGTTGTAATAATTATATTATTATTTTTTAACCATAATAAAATATTTTTAAATAATTTATCAGATTGTGATAATTTTTGATTAAATTTAATATCAAAATACATTAAATGACATGTATAATTACAATTAATTCTTTGTATTTCTAAATCATTTAATTTGGTTTCACCAAATTCATGTATTGAATATATTGATTGTAATGTTTTATATAATATATCTGGTGAATTATAAATAAATGGTGATAATTCATTAAACCATGTTTTATTTACAAAACAATATTTTAAAAGTTTTTTTTCAATAAAATTGACATTTGATATATCACCTCTTTCAATATTGAGTTGTTCAATAACAAATTGCCATACTATTTGTTGTAATTCTAAGGGTAGTTTATGCATTCGTCTTTTTGGTGGACTGTATTATCTCTGAAGATAAGTATCTTTAAAGATAAGTGATGCAAAGAAAAGTGGTTTTTGGTTTTTGGGGATGTATAATATTGTACCTTGTAAATAAATATAAATACGGTAAACTCCCAATCTAAATCAAGATTTACAAATTCCGTGACGGATCGGGGGTTAGTTTTGAGCCGCACAAGCGTAAATGGCTGAAATAAAATGAATTATGAATAGTCTATTTCTTAAAACTCTATGGTACTAATAGCAACCTTTAAACCATCAATAAATTGTGTAAACTCCTCATTAACACTTAAATCTGGATTAAATTTATTGATCATTTTTTGAAATCGAATCTCAATATCTTCTTTAAACTTTTCAATTGATAAAGATGGTTTAATTCCAAACGCTTGCCATAATATATACGGGATTATGTACCGTACTAGTTCATTAAAATCCATCAATTCTATCTCCTCCATACATTCATACTCCATAAATAACCCTTGAATTGTTGGAATTTCAATATTTTTTTCAAATAATTTTTTTAAATCTAAATCTTTATTATTAATAACTTTATCATCTAATTTAACATCTTCTTTCCAATCTAAATATAAATCATTTTTTGTCATTAATTTAATATTTTGACTATAATAAGCAGAAGTTATATCATAATAATAATTAGTTAAATTATTAATATCAGGTATCATAATAATTGATGAAAAATCATCAGGATAATTATATAAAGGATAAGATTTTATATTATAATATTTTAATACTAAACTTATTATAATACTTAATTTTTTCCTTGATATAAAATTAATTGGACAATTAAAAATTTTTTTTAAATTAATATTTGAATTTTTAAATTTTAATGAATCAATTGATTGATTAAAATAATATAATTTTTGTAATAATAATGATATTGATTGACATTTGTTTTTAATATAATTCATTGTACCTGGTTCATTCATAAAATCTAAATATTCATTTTTAATTCCTGATAATCCTGATAAATTATTTGTTTTTTCTAATTCATTTATTATAAGTTTCACTTGATCCATTGGATCATATGCTTTTGATTCTTTATTTAAATATCGAATTGATTTTATTGTTATTATTGTATCAATAAATGAATTATTATCTATATTATGATTGATAAATATTGGTATTAAAGATTTAAAATACATTGATGTATGTGAAACTAATTGAAATAATTCAGTATATTTTGATAATTGGTCATCATTATTATTTTGCTTTAATTTTTCTAGAATCAAATTATTACCATTACAATCAGAACATAATTCCAAAAATTCATTATAATCATTACAAAACTTATTTATATTATTGTTATAATACCTTTTGACTAAATTTGTATACCATTGTTGTGTATTATAATTAATTGGTAATTCAAAACATTTGAAATTCGAACCACAATATTTTGATATATCTGATAAAATTATTTTCATATATTTTCTTGACCTTGAAATTTGATAAAATTGTTTATTAACTAATGCTAAAGTTTTTAATGTTGTTGAATCATTTATAAAATTATCAAATATTAAATATAATATATCATTTGGTAATGCTATCATGGTTTTTATATCTTAATAAGTTAGTAGTCGAAAATTATGTCCAGAAAAGATTGAAAAAACAGATTTGAGACAATTGTTTTATAAAGAGCAGATATTTCACTATTTGTATATTCTTGAATTGAAATAATAATTTTTTTCATCTTAGCAACAAACTTTTGCTTAATAACACTGACCTGGAACTCTAAAGTATACATCATTAAATCAAATAATAATGCTTGTTATTGTTTAATTTTTTCAATTTTAAGCCTGTAAAAATAATATCCGGATACCGTATTAATGGAAATGTGACCGTATACAATAGAGCACCCATTAAAATGGGTAGATCATATTAATAATAAATACTTTTTATTAAATTTTTGTTATCCTGTTTACTCCGATAAACGTTGAACTATTGGAAGAAATATCGTTATACTATATTTATAAGTAAATACAACAGTCTAGCTCCAAGTACTACTTATGAAATAGATGTTATACTACGTTGTAGTACAACATGTGCACTTGTACATCAGACTCATTAGTATACTAGGTATATATATAGATCTCGAGCAAGTATCCGTAAACTTGATTGGCTATAATAATTCAGGCTTAGATGTAAAGCTAAGAAAACTTCTACAAAAAGTCAAGCTTTTTGAAAAGATCATCTACGTTTTTTAATATTATATATCGATATATTGCTGCTTAGAAATAGGTACTTTTAACTAAATTTTACGTGTTTGTATTCATAAAAGGAGATTTTTATTGTTAATTACTGTATTTGATGCTGATCACTGTCAAAAAAATAAGATCATCTATGATTAACGTGAATATTTTTTATGACCTTTTTGTCAATCTAAATGAAAATACATGTAATATAATATAAGTTGGTGTTATACACCCGATCGATACTACCAATCATACCGGTAAGAGAGCATTCTGGATATCTGTATCATGATAAAATCTCTTTGTTTGTTACATGTATACATACTGTATATACGCTATACACTTCGAGTTTGCGATCACTAAATAGTATAGTTGTAGAGCAGTCCTATAGATTCATTACTTTAAAAACTGCACATGCCACATGTGTACTGAACAGACTAGAGGGTATTGAAGGCTAGATCCCGAGGGTGTTCAGTTCAGGGTTACGCTCATAGTCAGTATGGAACACAGAGGCCTGAACTATCTAGATCTAAATTTCACGTATCAATGGACAATACATACAATCGTACAATTTTACAAGCTCTAGACTAGCTTTAAGTTGTAGCTGCACCCATGCATGCATACAAGCACGCGTTAATTAATTATATAACTCTCTCCAAAAAAGATTCTCAATCAAAGATAAGGTTCAAAAGATAAACAATGAACCCCATAATCACTTACACTAGCTTACAAAACCCCCACTCGGGAAAACTCAAAATCTTATTCTTTTTTAACTGATTTTACACAAACTTTGAAAGATGGAGAGCAAAATATTCATTGTATACCATTTTATACCGTATCTGAGAAGTTTTTTGAGTTCACAGTCAAAGTAAATAAAGACACCCGAGAGGATTAATTAAAATGATATATATTCGTATAAAAGACCCAACACGTAACCTATATATGAAACTTCCGCTTTTCATAACCATTAGTTTGAATTGCAATTAATAGAGACTGAAATGAGTTTGATTCCAAGACATGACATGAGTTCGATGAACAGCCATGATCATCATCACAACATGACCTCAATGAATCATACATTATCTAATAACAATACCATGCCAATGATGCATAATCATGATCACTCTCATCACCACCATCATGGAGATATGGGAGGTTGTAAGATGAAAATGTATTGGAATTGGTATACAATAGATTCATGTTTTTTACATGAAAATTGGCATATTAAATCAAATGCAATGTTTTTTGGTACTTGTATTGGAATTATAATAATTGTAATGTCATTAGAATTTATAAGAAGAATTCAAAGAGAATATGATAGATATATTATAAGAAAATGGAGAAATAATTTAACAAAAACTGAACCATCACCAGCACCATCAGAAGATGGTAATATCCAACAAAATCAAGCTTCAACTAATTTACCTAATTTTAAATCAAAATTGGCAGTCTTCAATTCAATTATTAACCCATTTGGTAAATCTAATGAACAATCTAATAATGATGGTTTTATACCTTCATTTAATCAACAATTAATTCGATCTGGATTTTATTTTATTCAATTTGGTTTAGCTTATATTATTATGTTATTAGTAATGTATTATAATGGATATATTTATTTTTGTATCTTAATTGGTGCATTTTTGGGGTTTTTTTTATTTGGTAATGATAATGTTAGTTATAGTATTGATAATTCTGATAATACTCATTCACAAGGAACTGGTTGTTGTTAGGGTATTAAAAGTTTTTACATGTATATATACAACTGGGTGAACTATATACTAGAAAATAGGGTTGATTGATGTAAATAAATCATGTTAAAATTAAATTATCTTGTAAAATTTGCGTAATTTGTCATGACTTCAATTAGAGATCGATGTAGGATTATCAATATATTCAATTGCAAGTAGGTATTATAATTAATTAGATAAAGAAGTTTTGATTATTCAAGGTGAATTTTTTATCAAGTAAAGATATTTCAAAATTATATGACTTAAAAAAAAAAGGGAATAGATTTTAAACCAATTACAAAACAAACTCATTAGTCAAGAGGTCTTTTGAAATGACAATTGTTAAAAAAATGCTGACAAAGATTCAATGGAAATTTTAAGGTGGGATTCTCGAGCCCTAGGTATCTTTTCGATTTTATTAGAAGAACTATCATATCTTCTTCCTCAAACTTCTGGTATTAAACCATATCATCATGAATTAGATTAATAGGCAATATGGCAAAACTATAAGATTTTATTAATTAATTAATTTTCTTTTTTCAATTCTATAACAATGTTTCTGGTTTAGTGAATAGTTCCTTCCTTATATTGTATATCATGCGTGTAAATACATCTTTCCATTAAGCAACACACTATCAAAGTCTATACCAAGTTCATCAATAATAATATTTGTCAGAACATAAGCGCGATTAAATTATAAAGACCACATCACCGGTATATTCTCCAAATTAGGAAGATATTACCGATATACTACACGTGTAATTTTCAGTCTAGCTGTAGAAAAATAGTCCAAACAGTCGTTCAACAGACTTCGTAACAATAATCCATATCTTGTCTAGAGCACTTGTAATTACTCACTCTCCCAAGCATCAGATGCAGGCTCTAGTGGCAGATCAACCATAGATAGTTATTTTATGTTTGTAACTGCTAGTTTTTAATTATGAATAATTGAACTAGAATGTTCATGTAAAAGAATTTTGTTTAAGTAGTATTGATCTTTATTTTATCCCGTTTTTTTATATATATACTATAGTAATTTGTTCAATTTTACAAAAGGGTTAGGATTTTAACCTCATTATCATTATTAAACCATTTAAATATATAGTCTGTATTAATAGAATGTTATATTTAGTTTTATTTATACATCTAAACTTCGATTGAGCTAAAAATTGAGATCAAAACCCTTAATTTCAAGTAATGACGAGTAGTTTATAAATATACACTGTATCCTCCATAGTATATAAAAAACCCAGTATCCTTGTATATATATATATAAAGCACCCAGCAACCCGCTAAAAGTTCTTCTCTTGAGCTTTTTATTCAGTCAAAAGGAATATATCACCAATAAGCAGTATATTTCAATTTGAGAACTAATGGTATCATTTAACATTATTATTACTACTATATTAACTATATTAACCACCCAAGTATCTGCACAGGCAAATAGTACACCAACTAAAGGATCAACTAAAGGTATCAAAGATTCAACAAGCAAATGTTTATCTTATTGTGAGAAAGCAGAATATTACTACCATGAATGTTTAAAAAAACCATTTCCAATTAGACAAGTTTGTTTATGTCGAGGTGATGATGATAATTTTTCAAAAAATTCTATTCAATGTAAAGAATCTTGTGAAAATATTCCAGAATTATATAATAAATATAAAATCAAGTTTAATTGGGTATGTGGTATTAACTATTAAGACTGTACTATCAATTTAAATTCACAAGTTTTAACTACTGCTCAAATCAAAATGCCATTTGCCAAAACATCAACTAAACACATTCTCCTTCTTTCACAAAACCAATCTTGAGAATAAACATTCAATAGTGACAACATCTAAAAAAAAACTTTATATATTAGTATTAGTAGTAATATTTAAATATAATTCTTCAAAATTTTTTTTCAATTGATCATCAACATATCCACTAAATTTTATAGCATATTGAAACCATTTAACTCCATTTATTGAATCTTTAGATTCCATCATATATAATCCTTGATTCCAACATGAAACTGATATCCAATCTAATTCTTCTTTTGGATATATTATATTGGTAATATCTTCACTATTTCTTAATCTATCAATTAATTTTATTAATAATAATTCACAATTTTCATAATTATTTGGTAATGTTATTGATATAAAAATTCTAATCCATTGAGATAATTTTATTAAATCTTTTAATTCCATTATTTGATTTTTTAAAACTTTTGATATATTTTCAATTGATTTATTATTATTATTATTGTTTAATTTTGATTCTTGTTCTGCTGCTTTTAATAATACTCCAACTACTGATTCAATTTTATTATTTTGATCATTTATATTTAATAATTCACTACATAAATTTGAAATTTGATCAAATTGATTTAAAACTGTACATGCTGATAAATCATAAATTATAATTCTTAATAAATAATTATTATTTTCTTTTAATAATAATAATTTTCTTGATTTTTTTGTAATTTCCAAAATTTTTTTAGCAGAAAATTCATCATCAAAATGTGCTAATGAATATAATTGGATTAGATATAAGTTCAATTCATGTTGATAATCTTTTGTATCATTATTATTAATTTTTGATAAAAATTTAATACCTAATTCGCAAACTTCAATAATATTTGAATCTATTGGATTATCAATTGCAATTTTTTTACTAATTTGATAACATTTATTACCTAACCATAATAAATCTTTTTGATCAAAATTTATTTTATTAATTAAATTTATTCCAATTTCCAAAATTTCTTTAATTGTTGATAAATCATCATTACATATTTGACATGATGCTCTAATTAAAGGAGCTATATTTATATCATTATCAATATCATTAAAATTTTCTAATTCTTTTAATTTTTTTAAAATAATTTTCATACCTTCAATAGTTAATGATTTAACATGACAATCTCTTGTATAAGAAATACAATAAGATAATAATTTAAATTTATTATTAATATTAGAATTTGAAATATTTTCTAAACATTGAATTGCCATTGGTAAATCTTCATATTGACAATAATATTTAAATATATGTGCTTGAGTGAAAGGATGAGATTGATCTTTTAAATTCATATCATTATAAATATCCAAAATAGCTTGATAATTAAATTCATTAACATTATATTGCATTAATTTTCTTTGAATTTTTGATTTATTATTATCATCATTATTAGTATTTAAAAGTGGGTGTAAACATAATTCTAGGTATTTTTTGGTATCATTTTTCCATAAAATTAATATAATTGTATTAATAGTATCAATATCTAATGGTTCAATTGATTTTTGATTCATTAAATCTAAAAACTTTTTTAAATCTTCTGGGGAATTTGTTAATTGAATTCTTTTTATTAACATTCTTGATGAAAAATTAATTGTTAAATAATGATCCAAACTTGGGAATATATTACATTTATTATTCAATTTGGTATATAACCAACATAAACTATTATTATTATCATTATTATTATTGATATTAAAAACCATTTTCATTAATAAATTTTCATAATCAATATTATTGGTATCTTTTGAATCATAATATTCAAATATTGTTAAATAAGTATCTAAATATGTTGGATAAATATCTTGTAAATTTTTTAAAATAATTTCTGGATCATTTGATTGATTTATTAATAATCGATGAATATTTATAGCCACTTGATCTATACAATTAAATTCTAATAAATTTGTTAACCATTCTTTATTATTTTTAATATCTAAACAAACATTATAAATTAAAGTTGTTAAATTTTCTTGATTTAATTTTGACATTTTATTTTTATCAAATTTTTTGAAATAAAATCTTGCTGATGATTCATCATTAAATTTTAATGATAATGCTAATTTCATTATAAAATAATCATAATTATCTTCTTCTTGTTCTAATTTTTCTATATAAAAATCAGCACTTTCAATTGCTCTTTTACAATCATTTAAATCATAATCTAATGAACATTCACAAACTCTTGTTAAACAATGAATAGCTCTATTAAAAAAATCATTTGATAAACAACAATCACAACTAATTGCTAATGCAGCTATTAATTTACCTTTAACTAACCATTTAGTATCAATAGATCTCATTTTTAATGTTAAACAATTCCATAATTTTGTTGCTTCAATTTCTAAATTTTTGGCGTTTAAATTGTTATTATTACTTATAGAATTTCTTAATTGTTGTTCCATTGAATCTAATAATGGTAATAAAGCGTTAATTTCTATTTCCATATTAATATCATTTTCTATATTTTCTCGAATTTTTTGAATCGATTGCGTAAAACTTTCTATAGTATTATCCATGGTTTGTTGTATATTTGGGATCAAAATTGATGGTATAAAGTTTAAAAAAAATTTCAATGAAAAAAAAATAAATAATATATTGGATCGGAATCTCTTCCGTCCTGATGACCGGCTGGTAGTCCACTCACAAGTACTACTTGTGCAGCTTTTAATGCCACAGTTTCAGTTCCGTCGCGCGTTTTAAAGCCAATTATTTCGTCTTTCATTATCTCGAGCTCAAAATCCTTCCAGACATTCAATTGATGATTAGATTACCACATTTGAGGGCTCATGCATGACAAAAATAAGTACCATGAACTGTTACTCAGTTTAAATCTAAAAAATTGTGGATCTGTTAAGAGGTGGATTTTTTTTCCAAAGCTAGCAACTGCTTTGCAGCAAGCTTGACTTAAAAATTTGAATAAGTAGCTAGTAGAAAATAGAAAAAAGGCCCCCGATCCTTTAACAAATGATCTAAACAATGAGGTGAGGATATCGAATTGACATTAATTATCTCCCAAGTTCATATATAAGAAATCGACTGGTGCACATGTTAGAATAGTTTACAACATATGATGGCTCTATACTGGCAACCATCTATGAATTCAAATTGGTCCTCTATTCCATATTTAAGATCGATTCACTACTATATATTCATAAGATAAACAACTGAATTAATTTAAATGAGTGCCATGGAGTTATAAACTTTTTATGTATAGATTTAAATTTGATCAAAGACGATGGCTATATATATAAGAAGACATCTTAATGATTGAATAGACCAGTCATTTTTATATATACCAAGCTCATCAGAACTGATCTATATATAATCCTATTAAATACAGGTTAGATAAATTTAGCCTACTGATAAACAAACAATTTTTCCGTTTTCAATCATATTGCTTTCTTTCTCCATATGCATGGAAGTATTAATTGCCAATAATGTCAAAGATTAGATAATGTTATTCTATCGACGGAAGCAATAATACTGTATTATAGTATATATAATACTAATACAATCTATAATTTATCAACTTGGTTGATAATTAGATTACTTGATCTGAATCATTTTTCATAACTCCACTCCACACTATAGTAAGCTTGTAACCGTTAGTGTTGTTGTCTTTTTGTTGTGCTCATAACCTGTTAATCCCAGCAGGAAAGATCGGAGACCAGCTTAAAAATAGTTGTTTGTGTTGATAAAATTTACCCATTTAACCCCCCTTACTATCTGTCTACAATTAATTCCACTTTTTTTGCGCAAAAACAAACAACAACACACACACACAGACTAATTATTTCCTTAACAATGCATAGAAACCACTAACAAGTTGGGACAAACAAAAAAAAAAAAAAAAATCATCGCCAAAAAAAAAAAAAAAATTAAAACACCTCAATAATTTTTTTTTTCCACTGCTTCTCTTTGATCCTTTTTTTTTTTATAATTTTTCAATAAAACAACAAACAAAAACAACAAAAAACACGAAAAAATCATACAAACGAAATGGAGTTATCTGGACCTAAAGAATTATATCCTTTAGCTCTTCTTATAGATGAACTAAAGCATGAAGATGTTACTTTACGATTAAATGCCATGAAAAGATTATCAACAATTGCAATGGCATTAGGTAAAGAACGCACGAGAACCGAATTGGTACCATTTTTAGAAGATGTTACACAAGATGATGAAGATGAAGTTTTAACTGTTTTGGCAGAAGAATTGGGATCATTTATTCCATATTTAGGTGGAGTTGAATATGCAGATATTTTAATTCGACCATTAGAAACTTTAACATCAGTTGAAGAACCAGTTGTTAGAGATAAAGCAGTTGAATCAATTAATAAAATTTGTGATGAAATGACATCAAAACAAGTTGAAGAACATATTATTGAATTAATTAAAAGATTATCATCAACAGAATGGTTTTCAACAAGAGTTAGTGCAACTGGATTATATAGTCATGCAATTGCAAAAGTTTCAAAAGAATCACAAGAAGATTTACAATCATTATATAAAGCATTAGTTCAAGATGAAACACCAATGGTTAGAAGAGCTGCAGCAACACATTTACCAGAAATTATTAAAGTTTTACCAGATGTTAAATTTGAAGGAATTATTTATAATATGTTTCAATGTCAAGTTAAAGATGATCAAGATAGTGTTAGATTATTATCAGTTGATGTTTTAATTGCAATTAGTGAAATTTTAAAAAAAAATGATAATAATAAATATAATTCAGAATTAATTTCTTTTACAACTGCATTATTTAAAGATAAATCATGGAGAATTAGATATATGGCAGCTGATAGATTTGAAAAATTAGCTAATGCATTAGATGGTGAAGAATTAAGAGATCGTTTTGTACCAATTTTTGTTAAATTAATGAAAGATAGTGAAGCAGAAGTTCGAACAGCAATTGCAAAACAAGTACCAGGATTTTGTCAATTAATTCAACAACAAGTTATTATTTCACAAATTGTACCAAATTTAGATTCATTAGTTAATGATTCAAATCAACATGTTAGAGCAGCATTAGCAAGTGAAGTATCAAGATTAGCACCAATTTTAGGTAAAGATGCAACAATTCAATATTTATTACCAACATTTTTAACAATGTTAAAAGATGATTTCCCAGATGTTAGATTAAATATTATTTCAAAATTAAATATTGTTGATGATGTTATTGGAATTGATTTATTATCAAAAAGTTTATTACCAGCAATTGGTGAATTAGCAAGAGATAAACAATGGAGAGTTCGATTAGCAATTATTGAATATATTCCATTATTAGCAGAACAATTGGGAGTTGAATTTTTTGATAGAGAATTAGGACCATTATGTATGACATGGTTATGGGATAGTGTTTATTCAATTAGAGAAGCAGCAACAATTAATTTACAAAAATTAGCAAAAGTTTTTGGTGTACAATGGGCAAAAGAAGAAATTATTCCTCATATTATTGTAGTTGGTGGTAATTCAAATTATTTGTATAGATTAACTGCATTATTTGCTGTTAAAACTTTAATTCCTGTTATGGATGAATTAACAATTAGTGAATCTATTTGGCCATTTATTGTTAATTTATTAAATGATCCAATTCCAAATATTAGATTTAATATTGCAAAAACAATGAAAGTTTTATCAGATGCTTATTTGGAAAAAAAAGAAAGTAAAGATGAAGCTTTAAAAATTATAAATGAAAATATTTTACCAAAATTAGAAAGTTTGGAAAATGATGAAGATGTTGATGTTAGATTTTTTGCAAATCAAAGTTTGGAAGAGATTAAAGGGTTGTTGTAGGGTAATTGAATTAAATTAAGATAAATAATAAAAAAAATAAGTGTGATTTATAGTAATATTAATATAATATAATAAAAAAAAAATTAAAAAATTTATTGAAGTAGGTTGAATTGTAGGTAATAGGTACTAGGTACTAGGTACATGTAATCGGTTAAAGATGGTTCAGCCTTATTATTTGTGTCTCAGTTTTGAAGCATAAATACTTGTAGACTATCATACAGCTTGGTAAACTCTTAAGCTTAGCTAGGGTCCACAGCTATAATATTCTTCTATTGATAATTATTACTACGCCACTTCTTCCTTTAGCGTTATGGACTATTCATAATCCCCCCTAAACAAATTTACAAAAATCCAAAATAAAAGAACGAACGGCTGCAACAACTTTTTTTTTTTTTTTTCCTTCCCTCTCTACTTCCACACACTCTATTTATATATTTTCCTACTCAAAACCATAACATGCCAACTACTGAAAAAATTGTTCATGATTTAAGATCAAAAGTTTTAACTGATCCAAAAGTTGTTAGATTAGATACTGATTTTACATGGGTTATTGATGATTGGGATAATTTAAGAACTACTGATGAAGGAAAAGTTCAAGGTCCAACTTTTGAAGCTGGTGGATTTAAATGGACATTAGTTTTATATCCAAGAGGTTTTGCACATAGAAAAGGTACACATGTATCAGCATATATGGAAGTTCAACCAGCAGATCCAAATGAAGCAGAATGGGAAGTTAGTGCTGCATTTGGTTTAATGATTTGGAATGCAAGTAAACCAACTGCTAATAATGGTTTTGAAGATATGAGAGATTTTAGTTATCTTGGTGATGATAGTTGGGGTTTTCATAATTTATATGATTTAAAAAATATGGATTTATTAAATACTACTGGTAAAGTTAATTTAACTGTTTATTTACGAATTTTTCGTTAAAAAGTTTTGACCTTTTTTAAACTCAACTCAACTCAATCAAAGTCAAAGTTTCAGCCGTACCATTAAATTGTGAACCCTGTTTTTTTTTTTTCTATGGTAATGGTGGTGGCATTTTCTCTTTTTTCAGTCTATATATATATATGTGAAATATTTCAATTTACTAATCTAATCATTACTAACGTTATCAATGTTTTTTTTGTCAAGTTGAATTGTTGTAGTTCAGTGTCGTTTAAAAAAAACGTGGTTTTTATTATTTTTTTTTCTTAGCCAATTGAGGATGTGTTTTGAAAATACACGGCTTAAAATTTTTGTATGTGGGGTTTAGTACTAAGCGTGCGTGCGGGTTAAAACTTTATTACATAATACATACCAGCTTGGATTATCAAATTGATTAGTCATAAGTTTGCCCACCAACCAACTTTTTCACCACGCCAGAAACAAATACAGTATATAAATACATCATTGGATGCCAGGTAGGTACCCAGTATTGAAATGAATCTAGCGAATTAAAAACCAGGGGTTCAAAAATTTCTTATGAAATCAAGGTACCAGAAAAAAAAAAAAAAAGGTACACAGCCATTTTTTCTACGGTAACTTAATGCACAGAAACTTGTGATAATTGAAAAAAGTATAAGCTTTATCTTTGGTGGTCCCTGGTGGTATTCTACATTGTAGATGGATATATGGACTAGTTGTTTTGTAACTTGATGTTAGGGTCTCTAGACATTTAACTGATATATATTGTACGACTGTATACATCAAAATAAGTTACAAATTTACTTAAGAGACTAAGGACAAATTCTAATTAAAGTATCATCAATTGATTGACAAGTACGATAGATTGGAATGAAATATTGCTGATCAGACGTTTCATAGTTTTGACGGTTTGGCATCATATCATTGTCAGGAGTTGGTGCTTAGGTATTTTGAGCTATGTCTAATACGCAAGCACCCATATCATGGTAATTACACATTAACTGAATGACATTTACTGAGGCGTTGAATCTTTTTTTTTTGATATATTAGCAATCAAGTGTAGTCAGCAATAAAATAATGAAAAAAATGATGACATGTATATGACATGGCTATTTTTTCATTTCAAGTGTCTATAGTATACGTACTGTATGACTTTTTATACGTCTCAAGATACATATATCAGCTGGTGAAAAGTGCATGGTCAATAATTTAAGGACTCGAGTACACTTTGTAATTAATCCATGGCAAACGAAGTAAAGTTGGTATAGATAATTTTTGGTACCTTCTATACCAGGTACCATTGGCATACGTTCCAATTATAATATGATTAATAATACCATCTTAAGCTGTCAAAACTTGAGAAAATATATCCATATTACCAGGGTAATATACAAAATGTCGACCATTGTAAACCTTACTGTAATTCTAGCTAGCTATCTATCACGTATACTTATAAGTATTTTAAATTCTAAAGCTTAGATCTGATCTCGAGCCGCATCTGGAAAAGCTGTTTTGGCTTATATATTAAATAACTTAAGATTAACTTCCAACATTTAACGTTTTTGTAAAACTCTAAAAACAACAAAAAAATATTTCTCTAAGTTTGCCACTACCATTGCTAATAAATATTTTATTAAAATTAAAATTTTTTTTGTACACAAAGAATGTTTAAGTGACTTACCTCACAGTTTAATATTTTTTTAAAAATATATCATGAGCCATCAACAAAATGACGACAATATTATTTTCACATAAATAATACGTAAAGTAGACTACAGTGATTATAATGCCCGAAAATTAGCATCCGATTAATTGGTATTAATATTTTGTAAGCTCGAGAAATCAAATCATCATACAGTAACACCGTTTACGTACAAATGTACCTTTATACAAAGAAATAATAATAATATTTTTTAAAATTTGTACCTTAAGAATGTCGGTTAAATAATAATATGATGGAAAGTTCTAAGTCTATCAATATCCGGATATATATTAATATTGTGAACAAAAATAAAACCACAAGCTTGTGAAAGTACCAACTACAATCAAAAACTTGTGTGCACAGTATCAAAAAAAAAAAAAAAATATTATTTATAAACCGTTGTACATCACTTTTTTTGTTTGTTTAGTTCAAGATAATGCTGTTTCTAAGTCTATTTATAATATTACATCAGACTTGTTTTCTCCAATAAATTCATAATGACTTCAAGTAATTGTGCACCAAAAGTTGTACACTGGTAAGAAAAAGTGTACCAAAGTTTCGAATGCACACACAATGGTGTATATGTACAAAATATAATCGGCTGTCATGCACTCAAGTATCAAGATCTATCAAGAAAACAAAAAAACAACCTATTAATAGAAACCTTTACCTTAGACTGAACTGACCTGACCATTGCTGATCATAAGAATTATTGAACAAAAAAAAAAAAGTTGTAGACAAAAATAATATATAATAATAAATAAATAAAGCAAAAAATTTTCTTTAATAGCTAAATAAAAAAAAATCCTTGAGAGTTAAAAAATAAATAAATACATAAAAAAAATACAAAATATTATTGTACAATAGTCGATGAAGATGAGGAAGAAGAAGGTGTATAATCATTTCTTGTAGTATTATTAGAAATATTTTGATTTTCTTTCTTCAAAGTATTTTGCCAATCAACTAATTGAAACATTAAAGTCATATTTGGAGAAATATTTGGACTTTTTTCTTTAACATATTCATAACAAGTATTTAAATCCCAACCAGTTTTTTTCATAACATAAGCAACAACTAATGAAGCAGATCTTGATACTCCACATTGACAATGAATTAAAATTTTTTTATTTTCATTAGTTTTTTGTTCAATTAAATCAGTTAAATATTTTAATTCCATCAAAACATCAGAATTATGATCCCATGGTACATAAATATATTCTGGTTCTTTTAAATCTTCACTTGGATTATTACTACTCCAATTTAATGGTTTTGATGGTG
Source organism: Blastobotrys capitulatus (assembly GCA_030564325.1). Taxonomy (NCBI): domain Eukaryota; kingdom Fungi; phylum Ascomycota; class Dipodascomycetes; order Dipodascales; family Trichomonascaceae; genus Blastobotrys; species Blastobotrys capitulatus. Next base: position 8,675 of record JAJLUL010000138.1, on the reverse strand, counting down.
ATACTGATAAATCTGGTGTTGATTCAACACTACTTGGTGGTGAACAAATATTATTATTATTATTACTAAAAGTTGGTGATGAACATGTTGAACTTGATAAACTATCTGATAATGATGATGTTGTTGATGATGTACTTGCAGTAGATTTATGAATCATTGGAACATGTTTATTAGCATTTAAAGGATTTCCAACTTCTTTTGCAACATTTATAACCACATCATATTGACAAATAATATCTAAAGTTGGTTCTGAATATAAATAAACATTTGGTGGACATACTAATATTGGACCATCTGGATATGCATCTTCATCTGCTGCTCGATCTGTTGGAGAAATTAAATCACTTCTTGATGCTGCTGAAATAGTTACTGTATTGTTATTATTATTATTAGTATTATTATTATTAAAATATGAAACTGCTGGAGTTTGAATTGATTGTGCTATTGGTGATGATGATACAGTATCTGAATAATTATCATCAGGAATACTAATCGATAAAGCCGCTGACGGGCGTCTATTTGATCTATTCATTTCAGTATTTGTATTTAAACGATGTAAATTTCCTAATGAGATTTTTCGATTATTAATTTTTTTTGGTGAAGTATCTGGACTTGAATCAGTACTTGAACAAGGTGAAGGAGTTCTTGATGTATATGGTTTCTTTGTTGATAATGAAATATTTCGTTGCTGTGATAAGTTATTTTTTAAATGATTTGAATGCAAATTTGATTTCATAAAGTAGTAGTTGTTGTTGTTGTTGTTGTGGTTGTTAGTATTGTTAGTATTATTATTATTAGTATTATGCAAGTGAAAAAATTCTTTTTGTTTTTGTTGTTGTTGTAGATTTGAGTTTAAGTTTGTGTGAGGAAAAAACTCATTCATGCTTGTATTGGGAGGTTCACAAACACCGGGTGCCGGTGGTTGTGGTGCTTGTAAATGATGATTTTTATAACTGGTGCTAAAATTAGCTCCAGTTGCAGTCGCTGGTGGTTGTGGTTGTGATGTTGTTGGTGCGTTACAACTATTTGGTGATTTTGGTGGTGATATTGATGAATGATAATTATAATTATGAGGTCGAACGTTTAAATATAAATTTTTGGTGTTTTTAGCTTTTCTTGATGATGTTGATGTCGTTACTGTTGCTAATTTCAACCTTAACGTTTTCGACGGTGGTGGGTTAGTTGTACTTGAATCCATTTAACCTTTTAAAAAACGTTTGTTAATTTTTTTTCTTGGTTTGGTCAGATAATTGTAGAAATTGTGGAAGTTGTTGTTGATAATATAAATAATTGATTAATCTTTTGTGGAGAATAAGTTGAAGAAGTTATTGAAATAATTTTGACTTATTTTTTTCTTTTGAGGATATACTGGTATAAAAGGAGAAATCGTTCCTTGATTGTTTGATTACAGAATAGTGGTAATATGGTTGTTATTTTTTTTTTTGTTTATATCTTTTTATGGTAAAGTGTTGATGTAATTGTTGGTTAATATATTATTGATATTATTATTACTATCGAGATCTCTTATTGTATTTATGAAAATTGTAAAGATTTAGTTCAGATCTTAGATCTTTGATTATTTTGATAGATTTGATTTGGCTTTTTTCTCTTATTCAAAAGTCGATTGAAATGATTAATTGATTAGAACAAAACAATAGAAAACTTGTTAAAAAAAATATCAAAAGAATAAGAAAAAAAAGAATGAAGTTAAGAATGGAGAAAAAAAAAGGTTAAAAGAAAGTGTTAAAAAAAAAAAAAAGAACCACAAGTGGGATATTTTTTTTTTTTTTTCTTTTCAAAGTGAGGTTTATTGTTATGAATTACAACTTTGACTCTGTTATAATAATAGTATCACAAAAAAATTGTGGTGTATTTTGAAAATTTCTCGTTCCTGTTACATTTCAAGCATGTCTAACCACCTTAATTTTTTTTTTATTTTTTTTTTTTATTTTTTTTTGGGTAATTCTACAAGTGTACACAGTAGGCTAAGCTTTAAAAGCCCCAAGCGCTTTAAGCTTAGCCTGTTATTAAAAGTAAAAAATAGCATTTTTTTTTTTGCTTTTTTCTTTCTTTATGTAGGAAAAAAATATTGTGTCAGCGTGAATTATAAAAAAAAAAGTCACTTTTTTTTTGTGGGTTAACAATTAAATTCAGATTTTTTTTTTTCTTCTTATGTTTCAGTCTCAGATTTGTTTTTTTTTTTTTTTTTTTTTTTACTCTTTTCAACTCTACCACAACAGGTATTACTTTTTTTTTGTGGTTACGTGCATAATGCTCAAAGCTTAAGCTTTTTATTAGTGCTAATTTACAAAAAATATATCACTAATAATTTTATCATTCATGATCAAAAAGAAAGTGCATTTGAAAATATAGTTGAATGATTTAATGATCAATGTTAGAAATAATGATACTAAATTTGAATGATACCATTTAATAATAGCTTATTTAGTTTAAAAGTCAAAAAGGGTTCTTCTAGAAGTACAAAACGAGGCATCATATCTGATCTAATTTAAGTAATATTTCAAAGGCGGATTGTGACAAGATAAAAGATATATGTCACTGACCAACTGTTTTATTTATAAATATATTCAATCCACAAATGCTTTATTCAAGCAGCAGTTATGAGTTTTTGAAAAAGAGTGCTAAACGATCATTGATATACAGCCTTCAAGCATGGCATGGTTATTTGGTGATGGCATTGTATTAAAATTGTGGCCATGATGATTGTGATAATAATTTCAAGTGAAAGTGACAATAATAATACAAATAACTTGGATTGTGAATTCCTGCATTCAATAGTTTCATGTTTCTATTATTACACTTGTTGGCCACCTGTACTGTTCTAAAATTGGATATGTAAGCTTTACAATTTTGTAAACGTACTTGTACGCCGCCGTGTATCGTACACCAGCTGTGGTGTTTTTTTCAAGATCGATCAGTGTTTGAACATCAGGTACCACGCTGGCAGGACTTCAAAAAGTTTATCCTGCAGGTTAATATTCAAACGAAAGGCCTGTTTTAAAGATTTAAAGTAATTTTTGATGGAGATTTTAAGCAAGAGAAATGTAAAACTGAGTGATGGAAAATAACAAATGCTGGTACATTTCGCGTATTTGTTTTATTTTAATGTCTATCATTATACAAATTATCAAAATGGTATACCGCTTAAAGGTATTGTTTGCTAACTAAACGAATACGAAAAGAAAAAAGACAAAAGCTATTAATAGATGTTACAATAAGATTTATCATAATACTTTTACTTTACCTGGTAAATGTACAAACCAATATACATGGATATGCTTTTGAAGATTTTAAAATTTATTAGATAAAATCAGAATTTTAAAGAAGTTTGGATTTTTTTCATTAAAATTTAAGATTAACAAAATTTTACGACGACTTGGTACTTGCATAATCTTGAGCTTTTTTTTTTTTTGGAGCTATAATTATTCTTAAAGTATACTTTATTTAAGAAGTATAAGTGTGTAACTAGTATTACAAGGTATGGTACCTGATAAATAGAATAAAGACTTATAATAGATCAATTTGTAATATATCGATTTTTCCCTGAGTGCACATGATCCAACAGTGGTATTGAAATAGAGCTATTGTAGGACTGCTTCTTTTAGACTCAGATCCTGGAATATGTTTACTACAGCAATACTATAGAGGTAGTATTTAACCTGTTTTCTGAACTAAACGATTAAGTGATACAACTAATGGCTGGAGTATTGATTTCCTTATACATGTAAGATAATAAAGGATTGAAGCAACCCCCCTCTCACCAGTTATATACTGGGTATATATCAAATATATAATTAATTATTAGCTAGAAATTATAGTTAAAATTTCAGCACCAAATACATCATGTAGATATCCTTATTTTAGACTAAATCAGCAATATGAAACCATTAACTGACCCCTTTAAACTAAAATCTTTCCGAATTTATCAGTACCATTTTAGATTAATTTACAAACCATTTAAATACATATAAAAATTAGCTTAATTGCTCATCTAGTTAAATCTTTTCAAACTTAAGATAATTGAATTTCCAATTGAGATTCTAAAAGTTGATACATGCTTATTTAGTTACTAATAAAATATAATCAACCTAGCTCTACTACAATAATTTGTACAGATATTAGACCAAACCAGCTGTTATGATTTTTAGTTTAATCTGCATCATTCTCCCCAAAAGTTTCAAACAAACACTACTAAAAAAGAACTATAATTAATACATGTTGAATCCATCAATTTATGATTGAGTTGTATACTGTAATTCAATTTAATCTATCAATGGTTCAGTGATCACGATCATCTCCAAATTTGGAGACCAGCCTATCAATTTTCCAAAAAAAGACAAAAAAGTTTCAATCTGATGATGAAAAGATCAGATTTAAAATTTGAGGTTCTGAGTGTGTTGAACTTACGTAATTTAACTGTTACTGGTACCTTCACTGTGAATCATACTTCAGAGAGTGGAGTGTCTCAGATTAAATCCGATCGATTTGAGCCTTAAAATCTTCACGCGTACCTTTTATTATTATCACCGCTTGAACCAATACAGTACTTGATAAGCTTTCTTTCTTAAAGCTTTGTAAATTTTTGAAAAAAAAAACGTTACCACAGAGAACTAAAAATAATTTGTTTTCGGAAGACCGATCCCAGGAACGTTATAACAGCTTAAAAACGCCGGGGAATATTACCCTTGGTACTTGGTATCTCATGCTTTGTTAAGACGGTGCGCGCGCTTACATCTATAGTGAGATCTTCTGATACATGTAAATGTAAGGATTTGCATAATTCACAATTGTTACATACAAAAAATCTATTTTTAGGATTGAAAAAAAAAAAAAAAAAATTCTTGGCTTAGTGTAGCCCAGTTTAGTACACGCGTATCATTATGGTTAACGTTACGGTTATTCCATCATAAACTGAAATATTACAAGTTTTGGTAGCTGTCGTTGTGATCATCAGCTTTGAGAGTATCAAAGCTTGAATTCAACTATCGTTAATACGATAGCATGATTGCTACAATATTTCCAATGAACTTAAGTACATCATTAAAATACTCGAGACGAATGATGACAACCTAATAACAGATCTAAAAAAAAATCATTACTGTAGCTGGTATCAATGAGCTAATTACTTTAACTGTATTATCATAGTACCTGGTAATGCAATTAAGAAAATCTGGTGGATGGATATTAGACACAGCCATGTGTTTGCACATCAATCAAAAAAAAATGATATTAATATATGGGTGGACCGGGATACACTTTAATACAAAATAACTTTAACAATTTATAATTTGTGATGTTTTTAATGATATCAAATTAATTTATTGATTTGGGACGTCCTGCCATGGCTTGCTTTGTCAGGCCAGGTAACCATGATTATTTTGACACATGTATCCCCTGAATTTTCATCAAACCTTTTGAATATCATCCATGACTCGATTTCAGCTATCAATGATTGCTCTTTCGTTTTTAACAGCATCAATTTACCTGCTCCAAACTTTCAAATATAGTTTAACGTAGTATGATGCCCTTGTAGAATAGCTGTAGATATACAATTCTATCCAATCAACAACCTCTCTTTAATTTCATTTGTCAATATTATCGGATTCCCTCCTGGCATCCAAACAATAGAACTTAAACCTGCAGTTACTAAGGTATGGCAATAATTGTTTAAATTCTATATGTATAACCCTAAATGATATTATACATTTAGCAATCAAAATTTTTTTTTGTTTGATTCTGAAATAAATAAATTTCATCTTTTTAAATGTTTACACCTATGCCTGCAGCCTGCTCCAAGCTTGTAACCACAAAATTCAGGAGAAGATAAAAAAAAAATCTCCCCCTGTTCATCAGTTACCCGGCCTGCAGACAAGCCGAACTGTACAGTATAATGTGTATTGTTTACGCGGTGTACCTACTTTTAAGCTTACCAACAAAAACAAATAAGCAGGTGGAAATTACCTTTAACGGGCCGAAAACTAATAATTTGTAAAGTCCTTTCTTTTTGCTTTTTTAGGCAGGAACCCAAAAACCTATAATTTTTACAATACTGTACTGTACTATAATCATTAACGGTTACAACCGAATTAAATATTTATTTAAAAAAAAGGTTTCTTTACCAATGTGATTTAGAAGAAAAATTTATGCCTGGAATAAATTGATATCATGCAAGATAAATTGAGCTATAGTACTGTATAAGTTGTACAGTTTACCAGTACTCTACTTTGATGGACCACTGTTACAGTACAATTTATACGAATAATTCTCATTACAATAGTACTCTTGTCAAGAAAGATTTACAGTGTCAACTCGGTACTCTAAGAATCAATTTAACCTGACTTGTATGTTCTTTTACGCTTACCTCAACATGCACTAATTGGTAATTTTGGTTCGTTGTTAAGACTTTGTAAAATGATTACCAATAAATTTGATAAAAATAATGGGCTTCATATTAATGTTACCAGGTAAACCAAAAAAATAAATAAAAGGTGTTAAGTTGAACCTGAAAATCAATGCAACAATGTCGCAAATTATAATAACGTCCACTTCAAAGTCTTCCAAATTTTATTCATATCCGGATAAGATTAGAGTTATCATTACTTTTTATAGCTTATTGACTTAGAGTAAAATTCTATAGTATACATGTGCAGGTAGTTAACGCTCGTACGCTCGTACAACTATATTAAACCAAAGTACAATTTTCCAGCCAGGTAGTACTGTGGTCGTGTAGCTTACAGCAGTAACTGGTTATTAATTATCATATCATTATGGTCAAAGTAATACATTGATCCATCATTTTTGTATTTCTGTTGTTTTTAAAGCTAAGTATTGACACAAGTTGTGGTAAAAGAAGGTAAACTAAATGTACTCCAGGGTGATACAGTTACATAATATAGGTTCCTTTAACAATTAATACATATGGATATACAATAACAATAGGTTTTGTTTGAGAATGGTAATGTGTATAGATACCTGATTACGATATATTAGTGGTTTATTAAGGTCTCAGGTTGTGTTTACCAGGTATAAATAATATTAATGGCTGAAGTTTGGAACTATAGACATATAATTAGGTTTGAAGTATTCAAACTTCTGATCTAAATTGGTAGTAAACCAGCTTAGTATATACACTGTATATATAAAGTGCTTCGTCTATTGATCTAAGTTAACTATACCATTGGGTAGATACGCAATATATGTATACTGTATATATGCATATACAGTTTAGATATCAGATCTCTGGTAGTTAGATTACTAAAATTCGAATAGATTTTTATATAACTGCTTCAATCTAAGGCAGATAAAGAGCTTTGACAGGTAATATCTGGATGGATAGATATTTAATTAATAAGATAGTTCTTTTTAAAACTATATAAGGATCTCGAGTGTAAAAATCTATGGCTGCTAGCTTACTTAGTAATGATACAATATATAGAGTAAGTTAACAGACTCAATTAAGGGATATAGCTATACTGGTACGTAAAATAGATCGATAATTATAACCCTTGTGAAGGAGTTTATACTAATCCACAATTGCTTCATTAGGTCTATATACAGTATATATCTACTTTTATTACATTTATTATTAAATAGTTAATTTTTTATTTACATAATATATTACATTATTATTATATTTTATATTTTATATTTTCTTTTTAATATATTATATATATTATTCATTATAAATATATATTAAAAGTTTTATATTTACAGTGATAGAAAAATTAAAAATACTAAAAGATACTAATACTTTATATATCATTATGTATACATTGTATATATATAATTAATATAATTCTTCAAAGTAAGTCATAATCAACATACAATTGATGATATCCAATCAATCAGATACATGTATATACATTGATCTTATATATTATTCCTACTATCTATATACTGTATATGTATACAGCTATAGTATATTTGACAATTTAAGGCTGATTATTACAATTGCACAGTGTATCGACCTTTGATGATTATTCATACTAGATCATTAATTAAAATTCTAATATAACTTAAACTACTGCCGTCTCTGTAATCAAATTAATCATCTGTAAAATTATAGTAAATCCTTATTTAAACTAGCTTGTATATTAATATCCTATAGATCCGAGGATCCGGACCTCGATGTCTGAGATTTATAGTTTCTATTTTTTTATAATAGTAGATGTCAAATTATATGTGACATATTATTAATAGACCCTATTATATAATAATCATCACCATTCATCCAACTCTAACCCATACCAGAAAGTTTTAATTTCTGAAATTAAAAAAATATTGTTCCCGAATAATTAATAATTACATCCCCAACCATAAATAACCCGAAATTCCATTTGACAGTCTCTGATTCAGCATTCTTGTACTACCTATAATACCAGTACTACGCATTGATAAATAAATTATTAAAAGAAAATTTCCCATTACATTACCTAATTAGGAAATCTCAGATTATTGACTTGAGCACTGACTGACATCTGTTTGTCTCATTATATAAAAATTTTTGAAACTCATACCCCCTTCTGTTTCTACCATTAATTGCAACACAGGCACTTAGAGCACTTTAATATTAATAATATTAATAATAAAATACACCGAAAATGTAACGGTTTCTATTAACTAGATCTATCATTATTATTTTCGGTTAGCTTTAA
>JAJLUL010000137.1:0-58928 GCA_030564325.1 Blastobotrys capitulatus | reverse complement strand
TTTTTTTTTTTTTTTTTTTTTTTTCTTAATTTACAATAAACCACTAATTGACTTATAAAAAACCAAACGATGGCAGGATATTACTCCATTTCGGATGTATGTGTATTAAAAAAAAATTTAAAAAACATCATTACTAACTAATTAAAAACAGGCCGACAATATTCGCATTTGTGTTGTGATGTAAGTTCTTTTATCCCAACTCCAAAAAAAAGATCACAAAAAAAATAGCGTGATTTCAATCAAACAAAACAAAAAACGACTAACAATCATCTTTTTTCAGGGTCGGACTGCCAGCTCGTGGCAAGTCTTTAATTGCACAAAAAAGTAAGTATACTAAAAAAATAAGGATGAACTAATAATTTCAATAGTTGTTAGATACCTTTCATGGTTATCAATTAATGCCAAATGTTTTAATGTTGGATCATATCGTCGATTAACAGCAGCACATCCATCAGCAGAATTTTTTGATGTAAATAATGAAGAAGGACAAAAAATGAGAAGACAATCAGCATTAAGTGCTGTTGAAGATATGATGAATTGGTTTGAAAAAGAAGAAGGAGTTGTTGGAATTTTGGATGCAACAAATAGTACAAAAGAAAGAAGAGCATGGATTAGAAAAGTTATTTTAGATCATGGTATTGAACCAATGTTTGTTGAAAGTTGGTGTGATGATGAAGAATTAATTATGAATAATATTATTGATGTTAAAACTGGATCACCAGATTATGAAGGTCAAGATCCAGATGAAGCAATTAAAGATTTTCAAAATCGTATTAAAAAATATGAAGAAGTATATGAAACTATGGATGATCCAGATTTAACTTATGTTAAAATTATTAATGTTAATGAACAAGTTATTGTAAATAGAATTCAATCATATATTCAATCAAGAATTGTTTATTATTTAATGAATTTACATATTAAAAGAAGAGTTATTTGGTTATCAAGACATGGTGAAAGTCAATTTAATTTAACTGGTCAATTAGGTGGTGATAGTGATTTAAGTGAAAGAGGACATTTATATGCAGAAAAATTACCAAAAATGGTATTAGAAGCAGTTGGTGATCAAACCTTAACTGTTTGGACAAGTACATTAAAAAGAACTCAACAAACAGCAAGATTTTTACCATATAGACAATTACAATGGAAAGCATTAGATGAATTAGATGCTGGTGTTTGTGATGGTTTAACTTATGCAGAAGTTGAAAGAGATTATCCAGAAGATTTTAAAGCAAGAGATGATAATAAATTTGAATATCGTTATAGAGGTGGTGAAAGTTATCAAGATGTTGTTGCAAGATTAGAACCAATTATTATGGAATTGGAACGTCAAGATAATATTTTAATTGTTACTCATCAAGCTGTTTTAAGATGTATTTATGCATATTTTATGAATGTTCCACAAGATCGTTCACCTTGGATGGAAGTTCCTTTACATACTTTAATTCGATTAGAACCAAGACCTTATGGAACTGTTGAAACTAGAGTTCCTGCTAATATTCCTGCAGTTTCTACTTTTAGAGAAAAAGGTTCTAAACCTTTGTAATTATTATTATTATTGTTATTTTTATTATTATTTTTTTTATGTATTAGTACTAATGTTTGATAAGGTTTTTGTTTTTTTTTTTCCAATAATTGTTTTTTCTTTTATTTGTGTAATTAATTAATTTGTCTTTAAGATATGTAATTGGCCTATTGATTGTAAATTGGGTGTTTGGTTGTGACTTATTTGTACAAGTTCTGTACTAACTATAGTAAGCTAGTACAAGTACACGTTGAAATTGAAGCTTGCGATTGATTGATTGATATCGATGCGCATGCATAATTAATTTATATGCGGCATATTGGACCGAGCCGCATTGTCTAAAAAAACTTTATCACAGCTTAAACCAATATATCCCAATTTGCAAAAAAAAAAAAATTTAGCGCGATACCATTCGACAAAAAAATTTCATCAACCACAAAAAAATTTTTTTTTTAATCAACATAATAATATAATACAATAAACAATGGTTACAAATATTCTAGGGAAATCATTTCGAGGAAATGCTATCATCAGAGTAAGTTGATTTATAAATAGTAAAAAAGACAAAACTAACAAAGAATTAATATAGATTGGTTTAGCATCAAAATTTTTTGGTTTAGGAAAACAAAATACAGAAAAAATTTGTGCCAAATTAGGTATTTATCCAAATATGAGAATGCATCAATTAAATGAACAAAAAGTTCTGGCAATTACGAAAGAATTATCAGAATTAACAATTGAGAAAGATAAAAAGAATGAAATTTTGGCTGATATTGCATTAAAAAGAAAAATTGGTAGTTATCAAGGTAGAAGACATGCTCAAGGGTTACCTGTTAGAGGTCAAAAGACTAAAAATAATGCTGTTACTGCTAAGAAGATGAATAGATTGAATAGAAGATTATAGAGAGAGGAAAAGAAAGGAAGGAAGGGTAAAATTATAGATGGAATTATGGAGAGATGGATTGAAGAAGAATAGAAGAGCATTTACAACTAACAAATTTTAAATTGAGGATGGATGGATGAGGAGAAATAAAAAGGATTTTGTTAGTAAAATTCTTTTTGTTTTTTTTTGTATATATATTATTTAACGATTATTAATTATTATGTTTTTTTTCTGATGAAAATGTTGAACTGGTTTCTTTTTTTGAAAAGCTGTTTTAGTACAATGAACTTATTATATGGGTATATGGAAAACATTGTAAATTATTGTAACTTGAATACTTCAATTGCCTTGATACGGTTCTCTTATGTCGGTTGAAACTTTGTAGAAAGTTGACCTGAGCTGTAGTGTGTGCTCTTTAGTTAGGCTCCAAACAGAACGCTACAAATATGTTGAATTTTTAAGTAGAATTGATTAATCAATTGCAACATGTAAATTAGGATATATATGGCAACACGGCTATCAAGTTTTTCATATATATATATATATACTGTATATCTAAAGCTAATAGTTATAATGTGTATATATATACAACTTAAGCATTATAGTTAGATCTATCGATATTAAAAACTACAGCTTATGTATTCCAGATATATACCAAGCTATATATAGCACATATACAGTATATCAGATATATACCAAGCTATATATAGCATATATACAGTATATATTACATTAATTATCTATAGTTATAATTAATTAAATATTATATATTCGAAGATCTATTTGGAAAATTGAACCTATAGCCTAGCGATATATGCTAGATATATAGAACAGTATATATATATGCTGTATAACTATTGAATTATATATAGAGCTCCTGATATATATATACTCCAGCTGCCATATGGACCCTTAAATTGAATCATTAGTAGATATATATATGCCATATGGTATCAATTGGTATCAATCTGAATTTGATTCATAATTCTATTATCTATATATCCTCGAGGATCCTAGGTTAGATATATATCATATAGAGGCCTTAAGAATCCTTATAAAGTGTCAAGCTGACCGAGTAAATCATTTAGTACTCTAGAGTCGACACTTTTGAACATATTGACCGAAATTAATCCGGCTGTAGACTGCATTTCTCTAGTACGGTGTAGTAGATAAATACTAGTCTACAGTACTTAGTAAAGCCTAAATCCCATTTAAACTACAACTAGTACTGTGTACTCTAAAAATTAACTCTTTTAGAATTTAGCAGTATTTCATGCATAAAGACTAAAGCCCAGCTTCCCCAATCTTTCTTACCAGTATCAAACCCATCGAAATTAGATAAAAGCCTTTAAACTGTATTAAAAAACCAAACTGAACCAATTGATTCAAATATTAAGTAAAAATTGGTATGTTTAAGGTGCAATTTGCAAATTAGAAAGTATGACACATTTTTTTTCAAGATTTTTTTTAAGCTGGTAATCACGGCTTAAACAGTTAACCTGCATTTAAAAAAAAAAATTAAAAAAAAATTGATGCAGCATCAAAAAAAAGACTCATACAATCACACACACAAAAAAAAAAAATCAACATAGAAAATAATACCCGATCTTTTACTTTCTCTCACTTTTTTTTTTTTTCCTTTCTTCCTTCTTTTTAATAATTTAAAGAAAAAAAAATTTTCATCCTTCTTATTACTCTACTCAATTGTAATATAATAAAGAATGTTGAAAGCAACTAAACAAGTGTCAACTAAATTGGCACGATTAAACAATGCTTGTATCAAAACAGCTTGTAGATCATCAATTATCAAATCATCATCCACCACCAATGGATCAATGATTATTAAAAGATCATTATCAAATAATTCTTCAACCACCACACCACAACCAATGTCAACTAGATCAACAGTTATTCAACTACTAGACAACATTGGATCAAAAAGAGAAGTTGAACAACATTTAAAATATTTTACATCAGTTAATAGTCAACAATTTGCAGTTATTAAAGTTGGTGGAGCAATTATTACACAAGAATTACAAGAATTAGCTTCTGCATTAGCATTTTTATATCATGTTGGATTATATCCAGTTGTATTACATGGTACAGGACCACAAATTAATGATATTTTAGAAGCAGAAGGAGTTGAACCAAATTATATTGATGGAATTCGAATTACTGATAGTAAAACAATGAGTGTTGTTAGAAAATGTTTTTTGGAACAAAATTTAAAATTAGTTGAAGCATTAGAACAATTAGGAGTTAGAGCAAGACCAATTACTGGTGGTGTTTTTACAGCTGATTATTTAGATAAAGAAAAATATGATTTAGTTGGTAAAATTACTAATGTTGATAAAGGACCAATTGAATCAAGTATTAGAGCAGGAGCATTACCAATTTTAACAAGTTTAGCAGAAACTATTGATGGACAAATTTTAAATGTTAATGCCGATGTTGCAGCAGGAGAATTAGCAAGAGTTACTGAACCATTAAAAATTGCTTATTTAAATGAAAAAGGTGGATTAATGCATGGTGAAACTGGTGAAAGAATTAGTGTTATTAATTTAGATGAAGAATATGAATCTTTAATGAAAGAACCATGGGTTAAATATGGTACTAAATTAAAAATTAAAGAAATTCGAGATTTATTAACTTATTTACCAAGATCATCATCAGTTGCAATTATTAGTGTTAAAGATTTACAAAAAGAATTATTTACTGATAGTGGTGCAGGTACATTAATTAGAAGAGGTTATAAATTAGTTAAAAGAGATTCTTTAGAACAATTTGAATCAAAAGAATTATTAAGAACTGCTTTAGAAAGAGATTATGATATTAAAGAAAATAAAATTAGTGTTGCAAGTTATTTAAGAAGTTTAGAAGGTAAAAAATTTAAAGCTTATGGTGATGAACCATTAGATGTTTTGGCAATTGTTAAAGATGATTTTAAAGTACCAGTTTTAGATAAATTTTTAGGTTCAAAAAATGGTTGGTTAAATAATGTTACTGATAATGTTTGGAATGCTTTAAAAAAAGATTATAAACAATTACAATGGATTGTTAGAGAAGAAGATGAAAATGCTTCATGGCATTTTCAAAGAGCTGATGGATCTTTTGCATCAAATGGTAAAATTTTATTTTGGTGTGGTATTGAAGATACTAATCAAATTTCAGATTTAATTAAAAGTTTTCAATTACAAGTATCTCCATTAAGAGCAACAACTACTAACAATAATACTAACAATAATCAACCAAAAGTTTCAATTGGTCAACAACAACAAAGAGCATTTTCAACATTTAAAAATAATAAAATTACTGGATTTGCTGGATTATCAAGTAGAAGATTTTATTCATCTAATCCAAATCCACCAATTAGAGATGGTAAAAATACAAAAAAATCAAGAGTTGCATTAATTGGTGCAAGAGGTTATACTGGTCAAGCATTAATTGAAATGATTAATACTCATCCATATTTAGATTTAGCTCATGTATCATCAAGAGAATTAGAAGGACAAAAATTAGCTGGTTATACTAAATCAACAATTTATTATGAAAATTTACAAGTTGAAGATATTGAAAAATTAGAAAAAGATAATAAAGTTGATGTTTGGGTTATGGCATTACCAAATGGTGTTTGTAAACCATTTGTTGATGCAATTGGTAATGAAGGTAATAGTACAATTATTGATTTAAGTGCCGATTATAGATTTAATAAAGATGATGGTTGGGTTTATGGTTTACCAGAATTAGCAATTAGAGAAGAAATTGTTAATGCAAAAAAAATTTCAAATCCTGGTTGTTATGCAACAGCTGCTCAATTAGCAATTTCACCATTAGTTAATTATATTCCAAAAAATGTTTCACCAACAATTTTTGGTGTTAGTGGTTATTCTGGTGCTGGTACTAAACCATCACCAAAAAATGATGTTAATTTATTATCAAATAATTTAATTCCTTATTCATTAACTGATCATATTCATGAAAAAGAAGTTTCAAGTCAATTAGGTATTGAAGTTGCTTTTACACCTCATGTTGCTCAATGGTTTCAAGGTATTACTCATACTATTAGTATTCCATTATCAGAAAAATTAACTAGTAGAGAAATTCGAAATATGTATCAAGATCGATATGCTGGTGAACAATTAGTTACTGTTACTGGTGAAGCTCCATTAGTTAAAGATGTTTCTGGTAAACATGGGGTTGTTATTGGAGGATTTGGTGTTAATAGTAAACAAAATCGAGTTGTTATAGTTGCAACTATTGATAATTTATTAAAAGGTGCTGCAACTCAATGTTTACAAAATATTAATTTAGCAAGAGGTTATGATGAATATGAATCTATTCCATTAGATTCTGTTATTAGAGGTTAGACCTTTAGTATATAGAAATTTATTCTTAATATATTAACTATTCAAAAAGAAACAATTACCTATAACTTGTAATGAACATATTCCATATAAGCACTTGTTAAACTTTTATTATCCAAAGAGGTATATTCACTTTTAAAATCAAATCCTAATTTTTTATATAATTTTTTACTATTAGGATTAGCCCATAAAAATAATTTTTGAGGACCAAAAGATTGTTTATTATTTTTTAAATTTTTAAACATAATTGATTGATCATTTAATGTTAAAATATTTAAAACTTTTTTAACTAATTTTGTTCCAATACCTTTATTTTGATATTCTGGTGATACATTTAATTCACTTATTTGCATCATATATTTAATTGGATATTGTTCATTATCAGCTAATTGATCATAAGTTTTTAAAACCAATTCTTGTTTAATTTCTTCTTCTTCTTCAATAGTATTATTAACAATTCCATGATGATATTGTTGATGTTCTTTTGCAAAATCAAATCCTCTTGTATTAAAAACTGGATCTTCATAATATCCTAATTTTCTTTCAAATAAATCTAATAAAATATAATAAAATTGATTTAATGAAATTCTAAAAGATTTGGTTAATTTTATACTATCATCAATTGGGAAAATTATTGTAGCATATCCAAGGGGTTGTTGTTGATTTTTATTATCATCTTCTTCAATAGCTATTAAAAATAATGTTGTTTTATTACATCCAACAATTTGTAATCTTCTTGCCCAATTTTTTATTAAAATTTTTCTATCTTTATGTAATGCATCATCTAATGCAGGTTGATATCTAGGTCCTGCAATGTGTCTGGTGGTTGGATCATTTTGTAATGAATCATAATGAATTTTACTTAGTTGTAATGCTTGTTTATGAGACAATTTGTCTAGTTCTATGATTCTCATTTTGACATATAGAATGAAGGTAGCTAGATTTTAAAAAGTTAAAAAAGAGAGTGGAAGGTTGATGCCTTATATACACTAAGGTTAACCTGGATTATATTATAATTATTTGAAGGACGTCCCACTAACTAATACTATAATTAATCCATATTTAGTTAATTATAGTTAAGTTAAATTTACTATTGCTTATTGTTCAAGGGTAAAAATGACCGACGATCCTTAATGTCTAAAAAATATTTATTAAATCCCTGAGCTGGAAAAAAAAAATTATTTTTTTTATCTTAATAAGCAGGTGGTTGGACTATAATTTATATAAAAATAATCAAAACCTACCGATCGACTACTGTAGCTAATCTAGTCTACCTCAGTTAATCCATCTACATCATGCATAGTACAAGTCAACTCAACTTGATAAAAAAAAGATCGATCTGATCTCATGAGAAAAAAAAACTAATACGACAAAAATAGTTGATTATTAGTTGATTAAAAAACCTACAACTCATCATCATAAAATTCAACTGGTAATTTCAATAATTGTAATGCAGCACCTAAAGTCCATGATAATTCATATCCATCATATTTTTTACCAATTGTAACTTCACGATCTAATGGAATTCCATAACCATAATGTAATAAACTTGTCATATAACTTAAATCTAAACACCATTCAGGTCTATCATTTAATTCTTCCAAAACATTATAATATTCTTTTTGCCATGTTGCATGACCTTCACAAACAGATTTTGTTAAATCAAATAATTTTGATAATGGAAAATTTAATTCTTCAATATTTAATGGGAAAATTCTATCATAAAAATATGATACAATATATAATGATTCATTTGCAAAAGTTTTACTAATTGATGGTTGATGAACTCCATTAAATGCACAATGACCTGTTGCACATTCTTTATCTAATTTTAAAATTTTTTTTGAAATTTCTAAACATTCTGTTCCATTATTTTCTTCTTTTAATGGTCCAATCATTTCAACATTAACAAATCTTTTACTATTATTTGGTGATACATCAATTTGTACAATTCTTTTTGAACCAGTTGCAATACATGGATTAAATAATTGATCTCCATCTTTTATCTTTAATTCATTCCAAAATAATGATCTACCTTTTTGTTGTTCTGCTAAAAATTTATGAATTAATTTTCTTGCTTCCATTAACCCATAACCTAAATGAGAATGTTGATATAATATATGATGTTTATCACCAAATTTTAAATCATATCTATGATCATCTCCATGATTTAATAATTTATATGCTTCTTCTTCTGAATAATAACTAAAATCAGGTTCAAAAACTATTTGAGAACTTGCACCACCTAAATCAAATACTGCTGCTGTATTTGAACTATTTAAATTATTCATTAAATAATTAACTGTTGTCCATGCATAAACTCCTTCATCTTTACCATCTAAAATTTCAACATCAATAACTTTAAAAGGATATTTTTCTTTTAATAATTTTAAAACATTTGATAAAATTTTATTTGATTGATTATTACCTAATAATCTTAATCCTGCAGTTGCTTTAACACTAATTGGTGTAAATTTATAACATGATTCTGGTATAATTTCCATTGCTTTATTTAATAATGGTTCTAATGATAATGCTGCTTCATTTGGATCTTCAAAACTTGATAATCCAGGTATAATAAAATCAAATTCTTCACTAATAATTTTTGGATTAGTTGATTGATTTTCAAAATTATAAATATGAATTCTTGATCCTGCTGAACCAGCATCTACCATTAAAACATATCTTGTATCTTTTTTATTATTATTAGTTAATGTAATTGGTAATGTTGATTTAAATTTTGTTTTAAAAATTTCAATATAATTAGTTAATGTTGTTGATGATGATGGTAATTGATCTTGTTGATAAAAATATATTAAATATCCGGTTAATGCTATAAATATATTGATAAGAATCGTTGAAATTCGTAACATTGTTAGTAAGTTTTTGATAGTATTACAAGTAAAAAGAGATTAGGTTCTCTTGAGATTTTGATTTTGTTATGCTGATTATGGATATGATAGAGTGTGTTGTAGTTGTTGTCCAGGAGAGAAAAAAAAAAAGAAGAAAAAATTGTGGTATAAATTTTTGTCTTGGAAAATAAATAATAAAAATAAAAATGTCGCGTCTTTTTTTTTGCCTTAAAATAGCTGGTATCAGGAGTCATCGGAGAGCGGACAGCGGACAGCGGAGGTCCGATTGCCACCGAACAATTTTATTAAAGAAAGCTTTTGTTCATTCGTTAGAATCTTGATTACATATTACTCAAATCATAGTCATTTCTTACCAGTAATCATAGTCATGCATTATCGAAGTAATTCCGAACTTTAAATGTCGATATTGTTTATTATTTTTGTTTCGATCTCAGTAGATGGTCATAGCATTTCAAGTAGGGTCTAAGTAAAGAAAAAATCGTCTATTTACATATAGTGTATTACAGTATATCGTTGCTTGAACCCCTGAAGTATCCAGATATATCGCGATTTACAACCTGCATATCTATATATTTGTGCTATGGGGCACTTAAACAACTGCCTAGGAGCTATAGATATAATACAATGTATTTTCCGAAAGCTATATAAATGTATTTATATGGGTGTATAGATCCAATCAGGTCCTCAGCACAAAAAATCCGAAAGTTAAGAATTCCAGTATTTTTTTTCAAAGCGATTTTGTATTATAAATTAAAAATTAATCTATTATATTAATATTATTCAAAACAGATAAAATTCTACTATATTATTCTAGAAGCTTTGAAATCCGTAGAATCGAATGGTGTTTTTTAATTTTCTAAAGGGGCATTATTTGTTGGCCATCTGAGCAATTTTGTCTTGTTTAGTACTTGTAGACTGAAAAAAAAATCTTACACCGGCTTGAATATATTTTGGCTGTAAAAGCAGCTTTCAAGCGGTGTTAACAAAAACTGACATATCTTAATAAGTACAAGGAATTTCAAGTTGAAAATACCACTAATCGACGCAGAATGATTTTTTGATTATACTACCAGATTTTTTGAGCTTGTATTAACATAATTCACGGTCATTAAGGAAAATTCGCTTTGAAGATTTTTGGAGGAAATTCGTATTGAGAAAAATGTCCAACCTACATTTACCATATACAATATACATTGATAGTATACACAGTAAAGATTCATAAAGTCTTAATGTGTTGTACACGTGCTACATGTCAGTTATAATTATCAAATTTTATTTCCAAGAATTCAATTTAATTAAATTTAGCTAACTCTTGGGTTTGTGCTTAGATCCTTTGTAATACATAATAAAACTTAGAATACATATTCTCATTTATAAACTACATATACGTGCAATAATCTTTGTATTTTTAACCTTGTAATTGCGCATGAGTTTCCAATCATTCTCACGATAAATAACTACCTGTACTATTCTCAAACAAGAAAAAAAATAGAACTATAAATTAATTAACAACACATATATAAATTTTAAAAAAGTATAAAACCAATATATATATATATACTTTATATATAGATATATTAAGAAAAAAAAAATTTCAATAAAAATTAATTAACCAAAAAAGGCACCAATGAAGCAATTTATATATAAAACATTATCAAAATTAAGTTCTTCTTATTCTATAACAAATACCACCTATGATAATGAAGAAAAAAATATTATAAAACCTTTTTCAAAAATTGAAAATTTACCAATCAAAATTTTAATAATAATTTGGAAACTTTTACCAATTAATGATGCTATTAATTTTCATAATTCATGTTGGATATTTAGAAGACAATTAGCACCAATCTTATGGAAAACAGTTTCAATAGGTCATGATAAAGTATATGTTTCAGAATTTAAAATAGAAGAAAAAGTATTTTGGATTTTTCAAAATAATCGAAAAATAAGAATTAATTCTTGTCAGAAAAAAATTAAATTAACAAAACAATTGGAATTTTTAAATCAAAATGTTTATCAAATTTTATTAAATAATATAGAAGAATTAACATTATTTATGGGTAATTGTAAAAATGATAATTGTAAAGCTTATCTTTCATGTTTAAATATAAAAGATATTTGTAAATTATTAAAAACAATTTATAAAAATTCTTTTAAAATTATTAATAAAGATTTTATTTTTTTAAGATTATTTTATTTTGAAAATAATATAGTTGAAAGTTTTTATTTTTTTCATATTAAATTTGAAAATTTATTATATTTACATGATGAAATTAAAAAATCAAAAACTACAACACAATTTATGAATAATTTTTTATTAAAAAAATTTTCTTATATTAAAATGCATAGTATTGGATTTAGTTACAAAACTTTTTTAAATTATTATAATCATAAGATTATTAGAAACAGAGAAAAGTTGGTACTATATGATGATCAAATTACAAGGTTTACTTTCCTTAATGTAAATGGACATCCTACTACTGCAATTGATATTAATTTTAAAACATTGAAATGGGCAATTCCAAACAATGTAAATCGTGTCCAATTTGACAGATTTAATTTTATTAATTCAGAATATAAATATGAAAATTTTGACGAAAAAAAAAATTCAGTTTTCTCTAAAAAATATCAATTCTATAATTGTTCAGGAACTCTTGATACTAATTTTTTTGATTGTAAAATATTGTTATTACAGTATTTTGATGGAGTTAACTTTTGTTTTAAACCTTTTAATAATAACTATAATTTGAAAAAAATTCAACAATTACATATTATTTTAGAAGGATCAATATCTTGGTATCAGGCTCCAAAATATCAATTATCTTTAGATACACTTACTGTTATTCCAAAAATAGAAACAAATACAAATGATAATTCAAAAGTTACAATATATAAAGATTTTATCAAACTTTCACCAGGGTTAAATGTTTTAAATTTAATTATACCAAATGGGTATAATTATAAATATTTCAAAACTATTGAAAATTTTTTAATTAATGAGGTTGATCTTAAAAATCTACGAGTTTTAACAACAAAAATCCTCTATTATTACAATAAATCAAATAATTTACAAAAAGATATGAAATATTTTTTTGAATTTATTATTAATATTAGTAAAGTTGATTCATTAGAATATTGTTTGGTTTATACAGATTCACCTTTGATAGATTTTTTATATTTTGCAAATTCGTATAAAATTAAAAGATTCGTTAAAGTATTGAATTGGGATGAATTTTTTAATTTTATAAAAGGAAATCTGCAATACCATATTAATTTCAATAATAGATATTATTATATAAATTCAAAAGAATTGAGAAAATCTTTATGAAGAATCTAATATATACATGTATGTATACACTGCCTTAGTATTAACTACAAACTAGATTAAATAATAACAAGGATAAACAATAAGATAATTTTAATAAAGTTATAATTCTAATAATATTACTAATAAGTAATAACATTAGTTAAAAAAATCTTTGTAATAATACGCATACATGTATGTATAAAGGTTCTAAGTCTTAAATAAATTCCTATGTTGGGCATTTTTAGTATATACTTGCATAGATATATACTGTAGGTATGCTGTATATACAATTTATATATATATATATGTATATTTTGGTACTCAAATTCATGTATAATGAAATATTGTGCATGCAGTTAGATATCTATAGCTTTATCAAATAGTTAATAATTTTTTTTTTTTTTTTTTCAAAAAAATGGGAATAATGTATTTCAGTGTGGGAATTATGTAAAAAAACAAATATGTATTATAAAATTAATTACTAATTTCAATATATAGAGAGAATAATCCATTAAAAAAAAAAACGAATTTTTTTAGCTATTTAAGATCATATGGCTAACTCTTCTACTTGCTTTTCTTGTAGCAGGAGCTTCAAATCCACTGGATTGACCAACACTATCATCACCTTTGTAATGAGAACCATCAATTAAAGTTTCACCACTAGTTGAGCTCGAAACATTAAAGTTCGAGCTTTGTGTATTAGTTGATTCATCTCCATCATTTGGGGGGTTTCTATCTTGATAAATTTCCGATTCTAAAGTAGCATGGGTTTCAGTGTTATGGTCTGGATCCAGATTGTCTAACGGAAACTATTCAGTACGACCACCTTGGGTATTTCCAGTACCACCACCACCTTGATCTTCCCCAGGACCACCACTACCTTGATTATTACCTGAACCACCACCACTACCTTGATTATTACCTGAACCACCACCACTACCTGGTCCATTACCATCGTCATTATCTCTGGCTTGATCATTGTTTGGACCATTTCCTGGAATATCATCATGATACCGACCTCTTCGTCGAAAGAAATTACAACCAGCAATACTTTCAATATCATTATTATTTCGAAAACCAACTGAAATAAATGGAGCAGTACTTGCTAAACAAATAAACCAAACATAAATCATTCCAAAAAACAAATGACTTTCAACAGAATTTTTAGGTTTATATTCTTTATATTCTTTCTCATCAGATTTCATTTCACTTCTAGTTAACCTTGATCCAGGGAAAATTTTTTTTCTGAAATTCAATTCCATCCATATTTCATCAGTAACAAAATAAAGTATACAATACCAACATGTCATATTTATAATCCATAACAAAGAAACCAATAATAATTTTTTTTTAACTTTTTTGAACAAATTGGGGATTGATTTTTTCATTAAAATTAGGAGACATAAATGAACGAAACCCACTAAACACCAAAATAAGCAGCAAAACGTCAATTTTAATTTATCTATATCTTCATAAGAAACAAATACTCTTAAAATGAAAAATAGCAAAATGAATGCCGCATTAATAACACCTTCAACTATACCCCACCAAAAACTGTTGAGACGAATTACTCTGTCCAAGTTCGCTGCTTTGGCAAATTCTGCAATTGCATCAATTAATGGTTGGACAGAAGTATGGGGCTCCATTATAATATATATACAGTATATATTAAGTTGATTTAAAAAAATGTATTTTATTCTTCAAAAAATGGGGGAAACAGCAAATCAAAGTATTTATAAAGTATCCATGACGGATTATACTGTACCTTTTGAGGTCAGATTTATCTAAATTATGTTTACTAAGAGAAGTGCAATATTACATATTGATTTAATTACTTGATTTCAAACTTAGTGAAATACACCAAAAGAGAACAGGTTCTGTTACTACATGTATTCTATGCCTCAGGAATATTTTTAGAAAACGCGTTATCATGGCAATGTGGACAAGCTAAACTATTATAAAAAGAAAAAGAATATATATTTATTTAATAATATATATAGAAGAAAATATAGTTTATGGATACATGTATTGTATTTTAGTCTAATAGCATAATTTGGTTTTTAGAACGTACGTTGATTATCGCTGCATTTGAAACTATCAATTGCATGCATGTACACGTATCGGGTATAGATGATATCGGTTATAGCTAGTCGTATAGTAGATAGTAAAATAGGAAATAAAGGTAAATAGTATATTTGTTGTTGTTGTTGATTTATAAAAAGATAAAGAGAAGAAGTTCTCTTTCTAAATAGGATTTTATGTATATATATATATTATAATATAGTGACGGTATTTATCATAGTGTAGGACTTATACTATGGTTAAAAATTCTCCTTTTATCCAATGAGAACATTCTATTACTACCTATATTAGTATAGTTTAATGAAGACGCATGCTGAACTTTATTTTTAATATATAAATAAAGCCAGATCTCCTTTATTTAGTTTTTCTATTGTCGTAAAGATGCACTGGTGTCATCAATTAGTTTAGAGCCGTTCAATCAACTTCTTTGCACAATTATGAGTTAGCATATATATGTAGATCAACATATGATACTGCAACATCTATTTCCTCATAAAAAAAATTAATTTAAGAATAACATTATTATAATATTTCAATTTCAATATTCAATAATCAATTGATATTGTGAACCAATAGTTTCAGCATCTATTATGCTTTATTAAGAATATATATGTTTAATACGTGTAATTATAAGATTATTCTGTTAATCTTATGTGTTTAGTCATTCATTATTGAATGTTGATTTTGGTTATGCTGTTAAACAAGCTTAATTAATTACTTAAGCTCGATCGTTTGACTGCTGACACTTTATCCCAACAAAGGACAAAGCCCTGATCTAAATGATTTAAACTGATAAGTTAGCTGTACCTTCTAAAAAAGTAAGATGTTTAATTCATCAGATTATGAATCTAATAATCCAATAGCTTCAACATCTGGCCATCATCAACTGATCAATTGAAGTTAAAATTCTGCCTGGTATATATATATATAAATATTTCTCGGATAACAATTGGCTTTAAATTTAAATTGATAAATAGAGCACAAATTCCAAATTCTGTAACCAACTTCCTTCAAGTTTATTGAAAAGTCATACCTGATTTGTCGTGAACTCATTAATAATTCTAAATATTCCATATGTTTATGTCGCTTAATCTGACTAAGCCGTTTTGCTTGCGGCTCAGTGCGGCTCACGGCTAAAACATACAAAGCGAAAATTAATTTAATTTTATTAAAAAAAAATATAATAGATTGTGTACACCTGTCAAATTATCAAATCTTGTTTTTCAGGATTTCTTGGTGCGCCTAGTCCTTTTTTAATAAAAACTTTCACTATATTTTATATAATATAATTACAATTCCCAGTTATTTTGGTAATCTGGTGCAAAATTGCAATTTCCTAAATTCACTGAAAACAAAAAAAAAAAAAAAACAAATATTCATAGAAAGGAGCATTATGAAGCAGTTTATATACACAACATTATCAAAAATCAATCGTTCATATAACAGGTCAAATTTCAAAGACCCTCATTATAATGAAGAAAAAAATATTATAAAACCATTTTCAAAAATTGAAAATTTACCAATTAAAATTTTAATAATAATTTGGGAAATTTTACCAGTTAATGATGCTATTAATTTTCATAATTCATGTTGGATATTTAGAAGACAATTAGCACCAATCTTATGGAAAACAGTTTCATTAGGTCATGACAAATTATACCAGTCAAAAACTAAAACAGACGAAAAAGCATTTTGGATTTTTCAAAGTAATCGAAAAATTAGAATTAATTCTTGTCAGAAAAAATTTAAATTAACCAAACAATTGGAATTTTTAAATCAAAATGTTTATCAAATTTTATTAAATAATATAGAAGAATTAACATTATTTATGGGTAATTGTAAAAATAATAATTGTAAAGCTTATCTTTCATGTTTAAATATAAAAGATATTTGTCAATTATTAAAAACAATTTATAAAAATTCTTTTAAAATTATTAATAAAGAGTCCCTTCTTTTAAGATTATTTTATTTTGAAAATAATATAATTGAAAGTTTTTATTTTTTTCATATTAAATTTGAAAATTTATTAGATTTACATGATGAAATTAAAAAATCAAAAAATTCAACACAATTTATGAATAAGTTTTTATTAAAAAAATTTTCTTATATTAAAATGCATAGTATTGGATTTAGTTACAAAACTTTTTTAAATTATTATAATCATAAGATTATTGGTAACAGAGAAAAGTTGGTACTATATGATGATCAAATTATTAGGCTTTGTTTTTTTAATATAAATGGACATCGTATTACTGATATTAATTTTAATACATTGAAATGGGCAATTCCAAACAATGTGGATTTTGTCCAATTTAACAGATTCAATTTTATTAATTCAGCACATAAATATGAAACTATTGATGAAAAAAATAAAAAAAATCCAATTTTTTCTAAAGAATATCAATTTTATAATTGTTCTTGGAATCTTGGAATTAAATTTTTTGATTGTAAAATATTGACATTACAGTATTTTAAAAATGTTACCTTTTGTTTTAAATCTTTTGATAATACCTATAATTTGAAAAAAATTCAACAATTACATATTGTTTTAGAAGGATCAATATCTTGGTATCAAGCTCCAAAATATCAATTATCTTTAGATACACTTACTGTTATTCCAAAAATAGAAACAAATACAAATGATAATTCAAAAGTTACAATATATAAAGATTTTATCAAACTTTCACCAAGATTAAATATTTTAAATTTAATTATACCAAATGGTTATAATTATAAATATTTCAAAACTATTGAAAACTTTTTAATTAATGAGGTTAATCTTAAAAATCTTCGAGGTTTAACAATAAAAATCCTGTATTATAACAATTATTCAAATAATGTGAAAAAAGATATGAAATATGTTTTTGAATTTATTATTAATATTAGTAAAGTTGATTCATTAAAATATTGTTTGGTTTATACAGAGTCACCTTTGATAGATTTTTTATACTTGGCAAATTCGTATAAAATTAAAAGGTTTGTTAAAGTATTGAATTGGGATGAATTTTTTAATTTTATAAAAGATAATCTGCAATACCGTATTAATTTCAATAATAGATATTATTATATAGATTCAAAAGAGTTGAGAAAAAATCTTTATGAAGAATCTAATAGACTGTCTTAGTTTTAACTACATACTAGATTAAATAATAATAAGGATAAACAATAAGATATTTTTAATAAAGTTATAATTAATAGTATTATTAATAAGTAATAACATTAGTTAAAAAAATCTTTGTAATAACAATACACATACATGTATGTATAAAGGTTCTAAGTCTTAAAAAAATTCCTATGTTGGGCATTTTTAGTATACTTGAATAGATATATAGGTATTCTCTAGTGTACATACAATTTGTATATATATACAGTATATATGTACATTTTTGTACCTCAAATTCATGTATAATGAAATATTATGCATGCAGTTATAGCTATAGCTTTATCAAATAGTTAATAATTTTTATTTTTTTTTTCAAAAAAAATTGGAATAATATATTTTAGTGTGAACATTATGTAAAAAAACAAATATGTATTATAAAATTAATTATTAATTTCAATATATAGAGAGAATAATTTATTTAAAGAAAAAAAAAAACGAATTTTTTTTAGCTATTTAAGATCATATGGCTAACTCTTCTACTTGCTTTTCTTGTAGCAGGAGCTTCAAATCCACTGGATTGACCAACACTATTATCACTATTATCACCTTTGTAATGAGAACCATCAATTAAATTTTCACCACTAGTTGAGCTCAAAACATTAAAGTTCGAGCTTTGTGTATTAGTTGATTCATCTCCATCATTTGGGGGGTTTCTATCTTGGTAACTTTCTGGTTCTAAAGGAACATGGGTTTCAGTATTGGAGGCTGATTTCAAAGTTTGTACGAGCATATGCAGATCACTACCAACTTGATCTTCCCCAGGACCACCACTACCTTGATTATTACCTGAACCACCACTACCTGGGCCATTACCATCGTCATTATCTCTGGTTTGATCATTGTTTCGACCATTTCCTGGAATATCATCATGATAACGATCTCTTCGTCGAAAAAAATTACAACCGGCAATACTTTCAATATCATTATTATTTCGAAAACCAATTGAAATAAATGGAGCAGTACTGAATAAACAAACCAACCAAACACAAATCATTCCAAAAAACAAATGACTTTCAACAGAATTTTTAGGTTTATATTCTTTATATTCTTTCTCATCAGATTTCATTTCACTTCTAGTTAACCTTGATCCAGGGAAAATTTTTTTTCTGAAATTCAATTCCATCCATATTTCATCAGTAACAAAATAAAGTATACAATACCAACATGTCATATTTATAATCCATAACAAAGAAACCAATAATAATTTTTTTTTAACTTTTTTGAACAAATTGGGGATTGATTTTTTCATTAAAATTAGGAGACATAAATGAACGAAACCCACTAAACACCAAAATAAGCAGCAAAACGTCAATTTTAATTTATCTATATCTTCATAAGAAACAAATACTCTTAAAATGAAAAATAGCAAAATGAATGCCGCATTAATAACACCTTCAACTATACCCCACCATAAACTGTTGAGACGAATTACTCCATCCAATTTCGCTTCTTTGGCAAATTCTGCAATTGCATTAATTAATGGTTGGACAGAAGTATGGGGCTCCATTATAATATATATACTCAGTGTAATATATTAAGTTGTTCAAAAAAAATTAATGTATTTTATTCTTCAAAAAATGAGGGAAACAGCAAATCAAGGTATTTATAAAGTATCCATCACTGATTATATTGTATCTTTTGAGGTCAGATTTATCCAAATTATGTTTACTAAGAGAAGCGCAATTACATATTGATTTAATTACTTGATTTCAAAATTAGTCAAATACACCAAAAGAGAACAGGTTTTGTTACTACACTGTAAATGTTGCTATGCCTTAGGAATATTTTTAGAAAACGCGTTATCATGGTAATGTGGACAAGCTAAACTAAAAAGAAAAAAAATATATATTTATTATAGAAGAAAATATGATAGTTTATACCCCTGGGGTACATTGTATATGATTTTAGTCTAATAGCCTAATTTGGTTTTTAGTTGATTATCGCTGCATTTGAAACTATCAATTGCATGTATCGGGTATATCATACGAGGATGAATTCACGTTAACCTTATAATTGTTATACGAAATTAAAAAATTGACATCCGATGCATAACTCAACTTAGCACGCGTAAAACGCCGGCTGGCGCCCCACTTTGATAGCTGCAGCATGCGTTATACAGTGCAATATTGTTGATCCAAACTTCGGTTTATACCAAATTAGGCAGCCATCTACAAATTTGAAATTTTGATTTGTGGCATTTTGGACGACAATAAAAAAAAAAACAAAAAAAAAAAATCCATCCACTTTAAGCTGGTTTAACAACCCCCTTAATTATTTTGAAATTCTGAAATGAGGATTCTCAAAAAGTGGACGCTTAAGCTGTTGTAAAAAGGTTCTTCACAAAATTTTGTAATTTTTGAACATTACCTAGAAGCTTGATTAATACATACGATTTTCAGAAATTTAATTAATCGAGAAATATAGAAAAGATTTGTAACGATTATAGCTATAGTGCAAAACCTATAGTTATTAATTCCACGTAATAAATACTAATTTCAGAATTAATAAGAATATAGTTTGAACTAGTGCTCTATCTTCGCACTTTAACGATCTATAGATTTAGTTCATACAGATTAGCTAACGAGCTTATCTGGTTGAAGTACAAATGTATATATACTATACTGGTAGTTAGACTTCTAACATTTGTAACACACTAAATATATTAGTCGTTACAGGATATAATTAAACCTGATGAATCTATAGATATATTAAGCTGTATTTAGAAAGCTATATAAATTAATGGTAGTTCAATTCCTATAGTATACAAATCTTGGATTCTTTAGGAATTTCATTATTCCTGATCTTGGTTATAATATTCTATTCTCAATGTTGTTTCCTCGATTGTGTGGGTATTGGATTATCTCTATATAATATATAGTTATATATACCTGCAGTACCGTCGTATATACTGAATTCAGTTCAACAACTATTACATCCATAAAAATCAAAAATAATCATATTAATAAAGTTATAAAGCATATCTCATACCAATTATGTACTACCAGATGTTTATAATTAATTGAAAATATTAATTATATAACAAATATATGCTGTAGTATTAATTATATGTTGTCACACATTTGATTGATTGATGGCAGTAATAACTTATTTATTTTCAATCATGATGGTCAGCACACCAGTTTAGGAAAATGAGCACTAAGGCTCCGGCGAGTAACCCAGTACAGTGCACCAGCTGTACTGAGTCTGAAATTATACAATTGTAATATTATATCCATCCGGATATACAAAGGAAAAAAATAATAAGGTTTGTTGTGTACACGTGCTGTCAAGTTATCAAATCTTAAGTAATTATCCCAAGAAATTCTTAATTAGCTATAGTACATACACGTACAAGTACACGTGTATAGTCCTTTGTAGTGATAAAACCTACTATATATATATAATTAATTACAATCTTAAGAGAATCAGATTCTTTATCGAGCTTTTAGTCGTGTATTCTGTTTTGGTGAGCTGGTACATACTATAAAAAATTAATAACACATATAATTTTAAGAAATTACAAAATTACAACTCCTTAAACTCATTAAAAAACAAAAAATAATTCCAAAAAAATTATTCAGAAAAAAAAAAAAAAAAAAAAAACGAGAACTATGAAGCAATCTATATTTACAGCATTGTCAAAAATCAATCATTCATATAACAGGTCAAATTTCAAAGACCCTCATTATAATGAAGAAAAAAATATTATAAAACCATTTTCAAAAATTGAAAATTTACCAATTAAAATTTTAATAATAATTTGGGAAATTTTACCAATTAATGATGCTATTAATTTTCATAATTCATGTTGGATATTTAGAAGACAATTAGCACCAATCTTATGGAAAACAGTTTCATTAGGTCATGACAAATTATACCAGTCAAAAACTAAAACAGACGAAAAAGCATTTTGGATTTTTCAAAGTAATCGAAAAATTAGAATTAATTCTTGTCAGAAAAAATTTAAATTAACAAAACAATTGGAATTTTTAAATCAAAATGTTTATCAAATTTTATTAAATAATATAGAAGAATTAACATTATTTATGGGTAATTGTAAAAATAATAATTGTAAAGCTTATCTTTCATGTTTAAATATAAAAGATATTTGTCAATTATTAAAAACAATTTATAAAAATTCTTTTAAAATTATTAATAAAGATTCTCTTTTTTTAAGATTATTTTATTTTGAAAATAATATAATTGAAAGTTTTTATTTTTTTCATATTAAATTTGAAAATTTATTAGATTTACATGATGAAATTAAAAAATCAAAAAATTCAACACAATTTATGAATAATTTTTTATTAAAAAAATTTTCTTATATTAAAATGGATAGTATTGGATTTAGTTACAAAACTTTTTTAAATTATTATAATCATAAGATTATTGGTAACAGAGAAAAGTTGGTACTATATGATGATCAAATTATTAGGCTTTGTTTTTTTAATATAAATGGACATCGTATTACTGATATTAATTTTAATACATTGAAATGGGCAATTCCAAACAATGTGAATTTTGTCCAATTTGACAGATTCAATTTTATTAATTCAGCACATAAATATGAAACTATTGATGAAAAAAATAAAAAAAATCCAATTTTTTCTAAAGAATATCAATTTTATAATTGTTCTTGGAATCTTGGAATTAAATTTTTTGATTGTAAAATATTGACATTACAGTATTTTAAAAATGTTACCTTTTGTTTTAAATCTTTTGATAATACCTATAATTTGAAAAAAATTCAACAATTACATATTGTTTTAGAAGGATCAATATCTTGGTATCAAGCTCCAAAATATCAATTATCTTTAGATACACTTACTGTTATTCCAAAAATACAAACAAATACAAATGATAATTCAAAAGTTACAATATATAAAGATTTTATCAAACTTTCACCAAGATTAAATATTTTAAATTTAATTATACCAAATGGTTATAATTATAAAT
The DNA here is from genome assembly GCA_030564325.1 of Blastobotrys capitulatus. NCBI lineage: Eukaryota > Fungi > Ascomycota > Dipodascomycetes > Dipodascales > Trichomonascaceae > Blastobotrys > Blastobotrys capitulatus. The sequence goes on along the minus strand of JAJLUL010000137.1, from coordinate 35,775 downwards.
ATTTCAAAACTATTGAAAACTTTTTAATTAATGAGGTTAATCTTAAAAATCTTCGAGTTTTAACAATAAAAATCCTGTATTATAACAACTATTCAAATAAGGTAAAAAAAGATATGAAATATTTTTTTGATTTTATTATTAATATTAGTAAAGTTGATTCATTAAAATATTGTTTGGTTTATACAGAGTCACCTTTGATAAATTTTTTATACTTGGCAAATTCGTATAAAATTAAAAGGTTTGTTAAAGTATTGAGTTGGGATGAATTTTTTAATTTTATAAAAGATAATCTTCAATACCGTATTAATTATAATAATAGATATTATTATATAGATTCAAAAGAGTTGAGAAAAGAGTTGAGGAAATCTTCATGAAGGTCGCAAGGATCCACTGGTATCATCAATAACTTAAATTGTTGTTGTTCTTGATCCAATTCAGCCATGTATAGTCTTTTTGCTAGCTATAACTATGACAATTGAATTCTACAATTATAATTATTTTTGTGTAACGAATTAAATTAAAAAACTAGACAAATTACTTTGTTTATATAGAAAAAAAAAAAATAATAATAATAATAATAGTAAATAATAATAAAATAAGCTGTTTTCGAATAAGTTTCTTTTTATGAATATAATTAATAGTTTAGAGCCGTTCAATCAACTCTTTTGCACAATTAGTCTATGTAATTTCAACATATGATACTGCAACGTTCCGAAGGATCTAATAGACTGAAAGGTATTATTATATTAAATATATAAATATATATATTAGGTTTTTAAAAATAGTTAATGTACATGATTTATTATTCTTCACATAAAGAACAATAATTATCATTATTAATAAATAATTCTTTACAAGTTTTTTTACTACCTTGTAAAAATAAATATAAAATTTCAAATAAACATTTTTTTCTTTCATTATTATTATTATTATTTGATATAATTTTTGAATCAATTTTAAAAGTTTTTAAAAATGCTTTTGACCAATTATAATCTTCATTATTTTTTTTACTCCAATTACCTGTATCAAAAGGATTTAAATCTTGTAAATTATCATCATCATTATTTTTATTAATTTTTTCTTTTTCATCATTTATAATAATTGAAATATTTAATTCTTGATTATTTTTATTTAAAATTTCTTCAACCAATCCACTTAAAAATCTAAATTTACCATAAAAAATTATAAAATTTTTTGAAATTTCTGAACATATTGAATTTAAATGATCTGATATAATAAATAATTTATTTTTAATATTAAAAAAATTATCATTAATATCTGAAGTTTTTTTAGCAATTAAAATATCATTTTTTGATAAAATTTTTAAACAATTATTATAAACATTATCAATTAATTCAATTGATGTAAAAATTATCATTGAATTTTGTTTATTATTTTTTAACCAATAATTTATTTTGGTTATTAATTCTTTATTTCTTTCATTATCATTTTCTGTTAATTTAATTGATAATTTTGAATGATTAAAATTAAAATTACTCTTATTATTATAATAAATTTCTGATTTATTTGGATAAAAAAAATCATTTAATTCATTTTGTAATACTAAAGGATAATAATCCAATTCCATTAATACAGGTACTTTTGATTTTCTAATTAAATCAGTTAATTTATCTTTACAAATATTTCTTGATAAACATTGGCCATTTAATAATATAATTCTTTTTAATCTACCATGTCTCTTTAATTGTTTACAATATTGATAAATTCTTGCCAAATTTTCTGGTTGAGAATAAATTCCCAAAACACTTGAACAATTATTTGGTACAAAATCTGGTAATAAATAATCATCTGTTGTATTTAATGAATTAATTAATTGTTGTAATTTAAAATTATTATTATAGAAATTGTTTAATGATATTTGATTTGAAAATAATATTATTGTAACTGGTGAAGAATTGAAATGAATTTTTTCTTTATTATATTGATTTTGATCATATAATATTGGTAATATGGTTGTAAGAGTTGATAGGTTTTTATTATCAAATGATGTATTAATAATTGAATTTTTATTTTCAACAATATGATAATATAAACTTTCATCTATTGTAATATCTTTTGATATTTCAAGTGTTGATAATAAATCATCTAATGGGATTCCTAATTGTTGAAAATCATTAATAGTTTTTAAATTAGTTGATGGGATTAAGTTTGGATTACCATATTTTTTTAATAAACCAGATGATACAATTTCATTATTATTATTAGTATTAAATTGATTGTTTGTAATATCAAATTGTTCTGTTGGTGATGAAGGAGAAGAGGAAGATGAGGTTTGTGGAATTGGATTAGTAACTAATTGTTTTAAAGAAATTGATGGAGGTGAATGTTGTTGAATTGAATTTTTTTGTCTTTTTGAAGATTGTAATGGAATTTGTGGTACTGGAGGGGGAGGAGGTGATTCAGATTGTTTTGAAGTTGTACTTGATTGTGGAGAAGGATATGTATAATTTGAAGTAGAAGGAGGTGAAGTTTCATCAATACCAAAATAAGCTGATTTTTTAAATGTTAATAATGGAGTTGTATTTGTTGAAGTTGCTGCTGTAGAGTTATTATGATTGTTATTAGATATTAATGAATTATTTGATGATGTTGAGTAATTTGATACTAATGATGCTAATGTTGGTATTCTAATTCCTTCATCTTGATTGGTGTTATCTTGATTTCTTTTACTTGGATTTATTTCATTAGAATTATCAAGAGATTGGTTTTTTCTAAACTCACTTGAATCATTTGATTTATATGATCTTTTTCTATCTCCATTTCCATTTCCATTTCCATTTCCAACCCCATTCCCATCCCCATCTCTATCAAATGATCTTCTTATATTCCCATCTCTGAATGATCTCCTATCATCTCCATCTCTTTCAAAAGATTTTCTTCTATTATCTTTTTCTCCATCATAAGAACCTCTACTCCTACTCCTACTTCTATCTCTCTTACTCCTTAATTCCCTATCTCTATATCTTTTATTCTTTACATTGATCTTTAAATTAGTATTATTAAAATTAAAATATAAACTTCTTGATCTAAAAAAACTTGGTTCAATAAAAAGATCTTGAAATTTATTAATTAATTCTGATTTTTTAAAACTTTTAAAACATGATAATTCATTACCATTATTTTTAAATTCTCTAGATTTTTCAATTAAATTCCAAAATGTTAAATTTCTTGGGAAAAATCTATTAAGAGTTGAATTAATTCCAGTTTTAAATTTTTCATAATCTTTTTGAAATGTAAAACCAAATCCTTTTGAATAATCTTCATCATCTAATATAGTTTTAAAATCATATTGATTTTCTAAATAATAATACCATGGTAATATAATTAATTTTGTTATAATAATTAATTCACTTAAAATATCTGGTACAATAAAACTTGTTCTAAAAAATTGTAAATCTTTTATCCATAATTTATTATCATAAATTGAAAAAATATCTGTAAAATTAATTCTATTATTCAAACTTACTTGTGGTAATGCAATACAAGTTAATAAATGTAAATGATTTAAAAATAATGATATTTCTCTTAATTTTTGAATTATAATAGTTTTATCTAATGATATATTTTTTTCTTTTGATATTGTTGATAAAGTAATTTCTAATGCTAATAAGTTAAAATCAGGATATTGATTAATTCTTTTTGGTGATTGTAATATTCTTATAATAACTCGTTGATATAAATCAAAAGTTGATGATTTTAATAAATTTTTTGTATATTGAAATAATGATGAACAACTTTGATCTAGTACAGTTGAAGATATGTGTTTATTAACATGGTTTCGATACATCTTTAGTTGATTTAACTAGTTGTCATATCCTAGTTATTCAAAAAGAACTTGTTAATTAGGTAGTTGTGTGTTATGTTCAGTTTTTGAGTGTTTGTTGAGTTGTGATGATGATGATAAGAATGAAAAGAATGAATGAATAAAAAAGGTTAAAAAAAATATCGGAATCGGAGGAGGCGGGAATCCGATCCACAAAAAACAAATTTTTGACGTGTAGAATTAAACATGTCTTAACCACGCTTGAAACTACCATAGTGGCCCCAAAAAACTAAAAATTCATTTGCTAATCCATTAACGTGGATTTTAAAAACATTCCAAAACGCGTTTTTTACTTACTAAATTGAGATCATGAATGCAATTGAGAATAATAGAATAATAGAATAATAATCATATTTCATAAAAATACAGAAAAAAAATATTTATATATATACTAAACAATAAAACATCAATCAAATCATATTAACTTAATCATGCCTTTCCAACAAATCCATGTTTACCAGCAATTAATGAAGCTTTCTTTGGATTTGGAGCACTAAAAACTTCTTCCATTTCTTCTAAAGTTCTACCTTTAGTTTCAACAAAAAAGAAATAAATAATACTACAACTAAAACAATTCCAACACATGAAAAATAAATAAGCAAAATGATTCATTTTTTCCATCATTGTTGAACCAAAATAACCTAAAATAAATCCTGCTAAATTAAATACAACTTGATATAAACTCATTGCTCTTGCTCTCATAACATTATTTGAAACTTCAGATGGGTAAACAGGTTGCATTGCAGTATAACTAAATGCAAAAATAGCACCAAAAACATAAATAAATAAAATTGAAGCAACAGAACTTGCCTTTGTTTGTTTATAATTATAAACAGCTGATGATATAAACATACAAGCAAATGCTAAAATCATTCCACAAGTACTTGTTAATAACATTTTTCTTCTACCCCATCTATCAAAAAATGAAATTCCTCCTGCAGCAAAAATAAATCCAACAATTGCATAAACAGCATTTAAAATTAATAAAGTATCTTCATCTTTAACACCTAATTGAGCTAACATAATTGGTAAATAATAAGTAATAACTTGAGAACCAGTAAAATTTCCAAACCATGACCAAACTAATACTAAAAACATTCTATATCTACTTGATTTAGTTTTAAATAAACTAACATAATTAAAATAATCTCGAATTCTTCTATTTGGTGTTAATTCTAATTCAGCTTTAATTTCTGCAATTTGAGCATCAATAATTGGATGATCTGCTTGACCATCAGCATGATAAATTCTCATAACTTCTCTTGCTTGATCTTCTTTACCATGAGCAATTAACCATCTTGGACTTTCAGGACAAAAAATTGCTCCTGCAAAAATAATACCTGGTGCAATTAATTGAGTCCAAAAAGGAATTTTAAAAACTTCTGATGTACCACGATGATTTTGTTTTGCACCATAACATGCTAAAGTTGCAATTGTTGAACCAACGAAAAAAAAAATATTAAATGAACAACTAATTAAACCTCTTAAACTTGGTGGACTCATTTCAACTAAATAAGGTGGTACTGATACATAACCAATTGCTGTAAAAAAAAATAATATAAATCTACCACCAATTAATACTGGTAATGTATTAGCAGTTGATACAACAACAACTCCAACAACTGTACCAACTAATCCAATAACAATTGTCCATCTTCTACCAATAACATCAGCAATCCAAACAAATGCTGCTGCACCAATTGAACTAATTGAACTAATACTAAAAATCATACCAGTACTTGAACCACTTTGTTCTAAACCAAAATATTCTAAATATTCTGGCATAACATTAATACTACTCATTAAACTACCATCATACCCACTCATTGAACTAAATAAATATAATAATGAACATACACCAAATAATTTTAAATGACCTTTACAAAATGTTGGAATTTTATTTTTACCATAAATTGCATCATACATTGTTTGTGACATTCCCATTTGTTTTGCTTCTTCACTCCATTCTTCATCATCACCTTGTGTTTTTTCTATAACTCCTCCTTGAAAAATTTCTTTATCTTGTTTAGTTGTTTCATTATGTTCAAAACTTTGTTTTTCATCATTAATATTATAATCTTCTTTATCTTCCATCTTGATTATTGGGGATATTGAGATATAAGAAAATAGAAAATATAAAAGAGAGAAAAAAAAAAAAAGTTTAAGGAATCATATTGAGTTTTATATTTAAATAGAATTTAATGTTAAACTTATTATTGCTTTTTTAAAAGTTTAAATGGTTAGTGTAGATACATGTAGATGTTAAAGAATAATATTAAAAGATTTGATTTAAAAAAAAAAAAAAAAATACCCCGCATTTTCTCCATAAATAAAAAAATTTTGGCGAAATTTTAAATAAAAAAAATTAGACAAAAAAAAAATATCTTAATAGTGCTTGAAGGTGGGGGTTGGTTGGTTGGTGGTCTACTGTAACCCCTTAATACTGCCTGTATATTGTATTGTATTATGGTTTAAGCTTATCGAGGTTTTTAATGTTCAGGATCATAATTATCAGGATAAAATGTTTTAGTCATTTCTATGTAAGTGATCAATGAACCAGGTATATATGGATTGAAAAAGTTATAACAACAGGCTTTGACCTTCGGTCGACCAACACCCTAAGGCTGAACATATGCATGTTTTACATTAAAAAGTGGGGCTAAAAATCGTTGTTTTTTTGTTGTTCGTTGAGGTACCAAAAAATACTTGTTTAGAAATGGGGTTTGCTTAGCTCTAATAGACACTGAGAAAAAAGCTAAGCAAGCTCTGAATATTACTGTCTTGAAATGTAAAATAATGCTAAGAAGATGGGATGATTTGATTTTGATGGGTTATTTTTTATGGATAGTGATATACCTGGTATATAAATTTAAACAATTTTATTGTTTAATAAACGGTATTTTGAACGGTTTTAATAAACTGTAAAATTAATAAAATATCGGAATTGAAAAGCGAATCTTTTTTTGAAGATTATTGATTGTTCATATTATACAATCTACTTGATTCTATTTGATTATAAAAAAATGATACCAAGCATTTTTTTGTTTTTTTAATATATCCATTTATAAAAGGTTATATTGGATAATAATACATCATATGGTCATTTCTTTATCCATTTAATATATATTTCTTTATAGAGCAAATGAATTTAGCTAGCTTTTTCTGAGAGGTTCAAAATTCGCGATCTATTGTACTGTACTTCGTTTAACATGAAGTAAGGTTGTACACTTTAAAGTTCCTAGTCTAGGAGTAAAAGCCTGTCTGGCCTGATAGCTAGCCTTACCTTATAACTATAGTAATTATAAACTATAGTATATCTGATACTTTAAATTCTAGCTATGCCTAAGCTTATGCTGATATTAAAAGTAAGGTACAGAAAGTTTTCCGCTATTCTATCCGGTTACTACATACCATATTATACGAGGGTACATACTGGGAAGTTATTGGTACACACTGTATGATCTTTTTCAATATATCCCATCTTATAAATGCAGTATAATGAATGGGTTGGGGTTTGTCAGTATTCAAGGATATCAATATTGATTTGAATCCTGTGTTATATGCCCACTGCCTGGTTTTTTTCCATTAAGAACGAAACGATCGCTAAGAGGGTAGAGTACTCGAGTCTACTGTAAGTTTAGCTGCACTTCAAATCAATCCTACCCGGTATACATATATACGCACTGAATATCCGGATTATAATGATCTGAGACTTTTGTAAAGTACTCGTGGTGAATATACCAATTAATCTATTTAATATTTAAATCATTAATATTATGTATATTATGAAAAAATATCCACAATCCTATACTGAATTAATGATAATGCAAAAAGATACCTGTTCAATGATCTATTGCATGATTAATTCAGTCAAAAAACCAATTTAATAATTAATTAATTAACCCACTCTAGAGCAGCAGTCACAGATAGATTGATCCAATCTGTGGTAAATAATATACGGATCTTGATACCCATTTTTCCATAACAATATACAGAATCTAATTTATCTTGATCCAAAATATTTTCAATATTTCCATCCATTTATAGATAGACTATATACTGTATGTGTTCTTGATGGTATGGTGGGGTTGGTTGACCAGTAAAAACTGGGATTGTTCGAGAACAACTGTAAGCAATGATTGTAAATTCAACCTGTTGCTATGGACACGGTATTTAATGCTTATAGTTGTCATGTAGTGCACTTGTATACGTACAGTACAGCTACCAATTGGTAATTAATCCTCTTGCACTACTGTAATGGTACAATATATATAGAGCATTTAAAACATCTACCCTGCCTTTTACTGTACAATAGATTTGGGTTTTAATGGATTTGAGATGACCGTAGCTCCACCAATGAAGCTTTAAATATACGAGTTTGAATATAATGTATATAAGTCTTTCTTCAACTCCTGGATTGATTTAAAATAATGATTGATCTTCAAGAAAAATCGTGTCTGTGTCTATATATTATTATTCGGAACATTCAAACGACCGTTGAAGATCACCAGAAAAAATATAATATTCAACAATGAATTAAGCTATAGACAACTAAACTTTTGGAAAATCAAAATTTTAATCACAACGTTTTACGTACCCCATGTTATTAATATCATTTAATAAAGATCTTATTTTTCTCTAAGATCTTTTCTTATAAAAACGCCCATCGCATTTTATAAGGTTTCTAAGTAATACATGTAATTAATGAAAAATTCCATCCCAATATTTTTTTGATCTTTAATACATATATGTTTTATCTTTAAAACTTGATTCATCGAACAAAAATACGTATTGCTTTATTGTGGTAAGTGGTAGACTGAATAATTTCGGATTTCAAACCCGAACTTTTTAAAAAAAGACTTTGGTGTCTTAAGTTGTAATGAAAATATCATGTTACTAAATATATTCAAATTCTAATATAAAAAATAATACCAAAAAAAAACAAACAAATTTGAATATAATCTTTTTTTAGTTGTATATCCAATTAATAGTCTATATAGATTGCAGGAATTTTTCGAACCAAAACCCTTACATTTCATTTCAATAAACTGAACTGAACCTGCTTTATAAACTTTTACTATATATTCGACATGCATTTCCAGATACTCTCAAGCCATTCTTTTTTGCATTACGTATTATAATAATTAATAGAGGGTTCAAATAAACATCTGTCAATTTCTGCTCATGAAGGCACGTAAAGTACTATCATCCTCATCGTTAAATGAATGAGATGGTCTACAGAACCTGTAATTGCACTACCAGGTTACAATTTATTCCTTTAAACAAACTAAATCAAATACTAAGAATTAAATTATTAACAGTATTACCTTAATAAAACTTTTTTCTCCATCTTTTGTATTTTCGAATCCCCCACGTCAGTTTACATTGACCTCATCATCAGATCCACCCCATCTGGTACATAGACCGGTCATCCCGTTACTTATTACTATAAATGATTCAAAGACCTACTGTAGCTGAATATATTGGTGCCTTGATTTCTTAACTTAGAATAATCTGGTCAATATGGGTTATACATGTATAGACTTTAGGTTGACTCGGTGGGTTTCGCCTGACTTACAGTAAAATTAAAAAAAAAAAAAAAAAAACAATGCGGGGTAATTATGGTAAGGCTGAAACATTTAAAAGAAAGAAAAAAAAGAAATAATAATCTTATTCAAAATTCGCTTGAATTTTTTATCTTATTTTGGATGTGGTTATACGAATTTTGTTATGAATACTTTATATTAGGATCTTTTACTTGTACATTGTTATAGTGGGGGTTGGATTATTGTGGCACAGTTAATTTTTTGGTTATGGACTTAGTGGTAACTGGCCATTTAAATTTAGTTATGATGGTTTGGATACACTGAATGTGGAGTACTACTGTAGGTATATATCGATCTCTAATGCTGGATACCAGTATCTGTTATAACAGTTGGTTCCTCGAGATCGATCATATTTACAGCATGAGCAGCTAATATGTAATATAATATATATATATATTATAACTGGTTTTAATTTATTATAAAATCATACACGGCTTATTTAATTCGGAGTTCATTTCCATTATTTTAAAAATCTTCGTAAAGTTAATCCGATAATATTTAGCTGATAAAATGGAATCCAATTGATCTATAGCTAGTCCATTTTTGGGTCATTGTATTAATTCAGAGATCATGGGGTTGAGAAAACCCCTTCCTTGTTATAAACATACAATAGTATACATGTAGCTCAATTGTATAATATATATAGTATAAAGCGCCAGCTATAGTGGTATATTGGCCTGATTCAGTCCAATTGGATTGTACATTATATTTCATTAGACCTGAATTTTGGTCAACTTTCCCCAATATTAATTAACTGGTACAAGCCCAGTTGTACATAAACTTCAATATCAAACAATTTAAAATTTCTTGCAATTGAGTATACATATATACGTACAAGTACCACGGTATCTAGACCATATATTCATTGACAACAAACGTATAAAAGCGTATAGTGAACTAAAGTTAAACAATTGTGAGGGTTTGAAGTCACCAATTGATCTCTAAGATTAATTCAATTGATAAAAAATCATCCCATCTGGCCCATAAAATTTATGTGTTACATGCAATCACAATCACACTTATGTATACCGTATATTTCAGTTATATCGATATAAATTATCATTGTAAGAATTTTAAGCATAAAATCGGCCCGAACATTAAGGCCTGGTAATTAATCTAATTAATTTAAAACAAATTAAAACCCTGATCACTGTAGCTACTACCTCCATGGCCACCGGTATACGTAGTACAATTGATTGTATACTAACTATATACAGTATACTATATAGATACAGTAGTTAATTAGTTAACTAAGAATTCCATTTAGCTAGTATTGAATTTCAATCATGGTCATATGTACAATCTTAATCTTTTCACTACAATTGATTGACCTTAATTAAGTTTATTTCAAATCAAAGTCTACTATTTTATACATGGATATATGTATTATGTATTGAAGGTACCGGTTGTGAACCAACATAACTCTTGATAAAACTGTAATATTTAAATTTGTTTTCCTACAATTATAAAGAAAACACAAACTAATACAATAAATAAAATGTTTTTTTCATTTCCTTAAATAAATTAGATCTATGTATATATATATATATATAATAATGTCCAAAAGATAAATTATAAATTATCTTTTTAAACTTTGTTTTTTTTCAAATTCAAATTTATCTCTTTCTAATTTTAATTTTTCTCTTTCTAATTTTAATTTTTCTTTTTCAATTTTCATTTGTTGTTTTTTATATTCTAAATCAGTTTTCATTGTTTCTAATTGTAAATTTAAAATTTCATTTTTCCTTGATTTATTAATACTTATATTATTATTACTATTAATTTTTGGAGTTATTGAAGTAATTAAATTATTTGATTTAGATTTTTTTGTATTCATTAATGTTAAACTTGATTTATTATTTTGATGATGATTGTCATCATCTGAACTACTACCACTTTCATCATCCTCTTCTTCATGATATCGTTTTCGTTTTTTTGAATGATGTAATTTTCTTGATGGTGTACTATTATAACCTTTTTTTAAATGTTCTGATATTGGAGTAATTAATCCATTTGTAGTTGATGATGATGATAACGCTTTTTTATCTGATTTAACAACTAATGATTTTGAATGTTTTGAATTTGATAATGAAGATTCTTTATATTTTGTTATATTTAATTCTGGAGCTGATGATGAACTATCAGAATCATTTTGATCTTTTTCATTATTACTTGATTCATAATATTTATTATTATTTTTTGAAATTTTGGTTGATTTGGGTTTATTTTTATTATTAGTATTGATATAATTAATTGATTTTAAATCATCTTCAGATTGTTTTTCATAAATTCCATTTTCTACTGATTGATCTAAAAATAATGGAGATTTGGTTTTTTCATTGTTCTTTTCAGTGTTCATTTCATTGTTCATTTCATTATTGTTATTATTAATAATATTAATATTACCATGTTCAATATTATTAATATTATTATTATTATCAATTTCATTTAAATGTATATTTGAATTACTTTTATTCCCATTAACAGGACTATTAGTTTCTGAATTTAATAAATCAGTTTTTGGTCTTAAATTAAATAAATTTGGTTTTGGTGATACTGATGATGGTAATGATGATGATGATTTTAAATTAAATTTTGAATTATTATTAAAAAAATTTCTTTTATTCCCATTTATTGGAGTCGATGTTGATGAATTTTTATTATTAAACATTTGTATATTAGTACTACTAACAGTTGGTAAAATATTTTTTTCTTTATGATTATTGTTATTATTATTATTATTAATATTAATATTTCTTGATTTTTCAATATTTATCGAATCATTATTATTACTATTATTAAAACTTGAAATAGAATTTAATTGATAATAAAACCCATAAACTTCTTTAACAACTTTAATAGTTCTTGCCATTGCAAAAAATGGATAAAATTTTTTTCTAACTCTTCTTAATTTTTCCATATCTGGTTCATCTAATGGAATATCATTTGTACCATCAAACCATGGATATTCTTCTTTACAAACTTTATCAAATCTTTCTCTAACCCAATAATATTTTCTATAAATTTGAGTTCTTGAAAATTCTGAATTTGGTCGAACTTTATAAAATTCTTCATATAATAATGTAAAAGGATTATTTATTGATGTTGTTGGTAATAATGTTGATGATGGTTTAACTAATTTTATAAAAATTTCTGGTACTAACATACATCTTATAAATGCATCTGTATCTTGAGCATCCATTTTTGGATATTTTGGATGATGTTCATTGGGTTTTTTATTATCTTGATCTGGTTGTGATGGTTGTTGTGATTGTGATGATTGTGATGGTGGTGGTCGACAATTCAGTTTAATTATCATGATTTCCTTTGAATAGGTTCTTTTGGATGGTAAAGAAAAAAAAAAATGTAAAAATTAATTTTAAGCAGTTAACAATGTTCACAATTGGGAGAGAAAAAAAAAAAAGAAAGACGCGTTTTATTATTATTTTTTTTTTCTTGTTTTTCAAGCAGGGAAAAAAATAACAACTTAAGCTTGGCTAAGAGGTTGGACCACGCTATTGATGCATGAATAATTATTTCAAGCCTTAGAATGGTTGAAAAATTCTCGCGTGGTTACCGTGTTTTTGTTGATAAAAATTAGTACTACAATCAATGGACAAAAATACAATTCAAAATAAACAATTCATGAAGAAAAATTCTTTTTTTTTTAAAGTATAATAGAAAATGGTTAAATAAAAAAAAAAAAAAAAAAAAAAAGACAAAATAAGTTTTACATAATATAAAAAAAAAAAGAAACCTGGCATAGTTTATTAAAAGACTATGAGTTTTGTCGTTGATTTTGTTGTTGTTGTTGATGATGATGTTGTTGTTGCATTTGTTCCAAAATATGTGGAGGAACTGGTGGCATTGGCATTCCAGCAGGCATACCAGCAGGCATTTGTTGATGTTGTTGATTTGGACTATTATTGTTATTACTATTTGAACCATTATTATTTGGGAAATTTCCATAAAATGGTGGTGGTGGGAATCCCATACCTGGTGGAGGAGGATTAAAACCAGGAGGTGGTGGTGGTGGCATCATACCAGGAGGAGGTGGAGGAAACATCATCCCTGGTGGTGGTGGAGGTAAATGATGCATCATACCTGGTGGTGGAGGTGGCATACCAGGAGGTGGAGGTGGCATCATATGAGGTGGTAATGGCATTGGAGGTTGTCTAGTATTATTACTTGGTGTACCAGGTTGTTGAGGTGGTTGAACTTGTTGAACTTGTTGTGGTTGTTGAGATGGAGTACCTGGTTTATTATTCATAGAATTAATTGAAGTTGCAGATTGTGGACCAGGAGTTGGTGGATTACTTGGAGGTTGTGAAGGTGGTTGAGAATTATTAATTGGAAAATTTAAATTTAATTTTGATTGTTGAGATTTTGGTGTTCCAATTTGTGATTGTGGTTCACTATTTTTATTTAATAATGATTGAAAAAATGATTCATTTGATGGTTCTTCTTTAACTAATGAAATATGATTTGATTGTGGAGTTTGAATTTGTGAAGTAGAATTATTACCCAAATTTGGAAATAATTTTGAAACTTTTGGTGATGATGTTTTATCTAATAAAGATTTTTCTGATAATGGAGAATCTTTATTTTTATCTTTATCATTGTTATTATTATTATTATTATTATCCAACATATCCATAATTTGTTGAAAACCTTTATCTTTATTTTCATCTTTTACTTCTTGAGATGGTGGTGGTGGTTGTTGAGATGATGATTCTTCTTCTTCATTATTTGATGTACTAAAAAATCTTGAAAATTTACTTGAAGATTTTGGTAATGAAGCAGTAACAGTTGAAGGACTACTCCACATTCCAAACATTCTATCAACATCTTCTGCATCATTATGAATTGGTAAAGGATTTGAATTAGTTGAAGGATTACTTGTCATTGGTGTACTAGTTGGTTCACTAACAATTCCTTGTTTAATAGCTTCTCGTTGTTTTTGTCGTTGTTTCCATGCTTCAAATTCTTCAACAGTTTGTCCCATATCCATATCCATTACATCTTTTGAAGTATCTAACCATTCAGGTTCCAAATCTTCTTCTTCTTTTCTTCTATTATCAAAATAATCTTTATTATTATTATTGAATCTTCTTCTTGTATTAGTATTAGTATTATTATTATTAAATCGTTTTGGATCTAACTTGTTGTTGTTATTATTATTATTGTAACGATTTCGATTTAATCCATCCAATTTATTGTGATGAGCATGATGGTTATTATGATGATGATTATGATGATGATGATGATTATTATTAAAATCACCAGAACCAAATCTTCTAGTACCAACTGGAATTTCAATCAATAAAGTTGGACATTTAACTAATGGTGATTTTTTTAATTCTGTCATTTTATCTTGTGTATAAACATATTGAACTTCTGGTTTTGGTAATTTAACTGGTTCACCAATATCTTTTGAAGGTTCTTCATCTTCTTCTTCTTCTTTATTATTTTGTTGCTCTAATTGTTGTTTATGTTGATTTAATAAATCATTCACATCAATCGATCCACTATTATTATCATTATTATTCGAACTTTGTTGTTGTTGTGGTTGTGATGATGGAGGTTGTGGTATGTTATTTAATTTATCAAGAATACTAGTTGCTGTATTATGAGTAATAAATGGATCTGTTGTTGTTGATTGTTTATTGTTAGTAGTATTGGGACTAGCCTGTTTAAAACTTAGAATAGAAGGATCCATTCTTTTAACTTTAGTCTCGATAGGTTATTATTGATCACTTATTTTTATGATAAACTTGCTTATTGTTCTTATTTAGATCCAAAAAAATATAGTCTAAGAAAAAAAAAAAATAAGTCACCCTATTAAATACTTTCACAAGTTTTAGGTTTTTTTTTAACTGATTTTCTTTTCTTCTACCAAAAACTTTTAGATATTAATCTTTTTAAACGACTTTTGAATCTTCTTCTTCACTTTCTTGTTTCGTTGTTTTGTTTTGGTCGTTACTGATATAGAAATTTTTTTTTCTCTTTTTAAAAAGCTTTTTTTTTTGTCGTCAATATATATATTGGTGTTGGAAAATCGAATTTTTTTTAATTTTTTTTTTTTTTTTTTTTTTTTTTTTTTTTTTTTTTTTGTTATTTTTTTTTTTTAATTTGCTTTTAAAAAAAAAAAAAAAAAATTAGTACTGAATAATGTTCAAGCTGTGTTAAAAGTAATTGGGAGATCGGACTGAAAAATACCCAGAACATGGTGTAAATTGTATCATGGATGATTATGTAATATACAGCTTAACGATTCCAATATTTAAGCTTTAGATTTTTATTTCTCCAGTTTTTTTTATTTTTTTTTAAATCTTGAAACATCATCAAACTTGTTGTCAATAAACATTAGACATAATCTATAAACAAATTCTTACATTGATTATTCACATTTGATCAAAAAAAAATATATTAATTCTACAATTAAATTTAAAGATTATCTCAAAAAAAATATAGTTGGTTTTGTTTTCTGGGTAAGGTCATTATTATAGATAACCTAACCTTTTGACACCAAATATCCTTATCTCAAATTAATATACACAGTATCAGACAATAATAATAATACTTATACTATAGAAATTGAGTATTCAATTGACCCATCCACACATATTTTTATAAGATATTCCATTCTTGAAGATTAATAGTATACCAGTTTATATGTATACCTTGCCATGGTTCTTTTTTAATTAAAATCTTTCCTCATCCATATATCAAAGTCAATAAAGTAAAAAGTATGATTGACAACTTGGGGTAAAACATAATTGTAATCCAAAATACTTATTGCTTCCCATTTATCTATCAATTTGATATATTTTTTGTTTTATAGAATATCATATGTGATGTAATATTTTCAAAGCTTTTGATACCTGGAGAGATCTATGATCAATAAACAAGTTTCTAGTGAATTGATTTTGATACTTTTCAAAAGAAACCCTACCAAATAATCAATTAAGAAAATATTCAGAAGAAAGATCAGTATTTTTCTTGAAATTAAATGTTAATACCCTAAGGTTCTTTAGAATTGAATCAGAATTTGCACTAAAAAATCACTGCCATAGTCGGTTTCCATGAAAATATGATAACTTCAGACGCAGTACAGTGCACTGTACTGGGTTACTCGCCGGAGCCTTAGTGCTCGTTTTCCTAAACTGGTGTGCTGACAATATTGAAAATAAGTTATTATAATATACTGCCATTAATTGTGTGACAACATATATTATTATAACTATACTCGTATAGTACTTTCAGTCAATTATATAATCATCTGGTAGTACATACCAGGTAATTGGTATAAGATGTGATATGCTTTATAGCTTTTTTAATATTTTTGATTTGTATGGATGTATTAGTTATTGAACTGATTTCAGTATCCAGATATCTATATCATTATGCCAGACTGAGCTCCTAGGTTTATAAACTAAATTTAACCTCTTAAAGGTCACAAGCCGCATTTACTACAAAAGGTAATTTAAGCGTATAAATATTTTGGCTCGCTCAATTGCGCTCGCGAATTAGACCCGCTTGAACGTTGCGGACAATTTTCTGACCGGGGATTTCTCAATTTAGGGGTCTCTTGAGGAGAAGACCCGTCGCTTCGCTCCGGCTCGATTAATTCAAATGAGTTACGGTAATTTTGGTGAGATATTGATCAAATCTTTGTAGTATGCAGATTTTGGTATATTAATTGTCTACAGCTGAATATGTTACAGTTGTAATGGAACAATTGTGAGCTCACTAGTGCAGTAATAGATCTAGATCGATAGGCTGGTGATTCGGAATCTAGAGCTCATAATATCGTATTCCCTTATGCAATGGATATGATATCTGGATGAAATCTTGTTAACTTTTATAAAAATACTATACATGTAATCGATCTGGTCCAAGCAGATAACCATCATGAACCCTCCAAAGAATCTCCCCTACGAAGATACGCAGATTACTTTTTCTTGAAAATTGTGCCGACATTGCAAAATAATGAATGACGGACCATATATACCCCGATTTAAACTCAAAAAAAAGCAATCTGCGTATCTTCGTAGGGGAGATTCTTTGGAGGGTTCATGATCTTAGCGTCACGGGGACTTTTTTCACTAGCCTAACCATGTATCTAGTTTCCAAAGATAGTTAGTAACAGAACATAGAATAGAAATAATTTAAGTTTGATGTGCAGCGCGCTATAGCTAGTGTAGTGTCATTGTGTTCACTGTTCACGCACGTGGTACCACTATATTATAGATCTCTCAACACTAAATCTAGAATATTGACGTATTCTAAAGTCAACAATAAATACATTATTTTATTATAAAAAGGTATTATAAATACATCAATTAATTAGTTATTTCATTATAAAAAGTATTATAAAAAGCATTATGAATACATTATTATATTCTGGAAATAGATTAGATGTGGATATCCGATCTATAAATATTGTTAGGGATAGATTATTCCACATTTTATCTAATAATTTATCTGCAGGTGATGTTTGTGGTATGGTACATGCTATATTGGATATTACAGGTTATACTTTTCCAATATATGAAAAGTGTTGTGATTTACCTACCCACAGTAATAGACCAATTAATTCAGATCCTGTTATTAGAATTGTTCGAGATAATACTGTTCTCATGTTAATTGATATTAAGAAAGGTAATGGTTTTACTAATGATGATTCAATAAGACTTCATGGGATGAGGCAATTAGCAACAGATGAAGAAGAATTTAGACCTTTGTATTGTGTTTTATTTTTCCCTAATCTTATTTTAATGAGAAATGGTGATACTAATGATTATTATCAATTTAATGTAAATGATAATGATATTGAAAGAGGAGGACCTAATTTTACAAGACATGATATTAGACCATTTACAGAATTTTTAAGAATTTTGAGAAATATAGCACATGCTCATTCTTAAAATGATTCTGCCTCCACATGTATTTATATAATGGAACAGTTACTTAGTAAAATTGATAATGATATCGATAAATATTTTAAGGTTTTAAAATTATATAGTAATATTGATGTTCATTTAATAGATAAATACTATTGTTATGTTGAATAAATCTATTTCTATAAAATTTGGATATATATGTAAAGATATTACATTAGCTAATTCAAAAATACCTAGTATTGCTGCAATTGTAACTAATTCGTTAGCAGGTTAATTATGATAAATCTAAATTTGATAAGTTGGAAAGTATTATTACGCTATTATATTTCTATAGAAAAAAATCTTGTAGAAATTGATCCTGTGTTGGAAATTCTATTGAGAGTTAATTATTGTGGTGAGTGCGCAAGTATTAAAACTAAATTTAAATAAAAAATTTTCTATATAATTTTTTCTTTTATAATATTAACTTAAAATAAATTAATTTTTTATATTAAAGTATCGTATCCAAAGACTGGTAGTCTATCTACTTAAATTTAACTTAATTTGTAACATCCTGAACATACTATTGAATTATTAAAAGTACACGTGTACATTTAAGAGAAGTAGCTGAAGCTGTTCCTAATAAAGCTCATATGAAGGAATTATTAAAGCAATTATTGATTTCTTACCTAAAATTGTGGTTACTCCTTGTGAAGCTTAAATATACTAAATTTAATGATAACAAAAGATTACTAACAAATATATTTAATATATATTAGAATTCCTTTTTTTTTTTTAAACTCTACTTTGCAGCTCACTGTACTGGAGGCTGTACCAGAGATTCTTCAAAATTAATATCAGATAATGGAGATAACACCAAATAATTTGATAACATGTAATTTATTTCATCTTTACACATATTTTCATTTAATGACCATTCCAATATATCTACTACACATGGATATTGATTTTCATCACTATCATATAATATAAGAAAATCTTTATATATTTCAAATCCTCTTGTAAACTTCCTATTTTTAAAATAGCATAACATATATCCAAATTTTATCGAATTAGATTTATTCAACATAACAACAGTATTATCTATTAAATAAACATCAATATTATTACTTGATTCTAAAACTTTAGAATCATTATCAATTTTACTAAGTAACTCTTCAGTATAATCCATTATAATAAAAATTCTCAATTAAAATGTGTAATTAAAGAATACAAAAAGAATATAAAAAATTATGAACAAATACACTAAAAAAAAAAAAAAAAAATTCTAATTGGGAGCATTCAAATCTCGAGTTTAGTATTCTGTTATGGATCAAAACCTTAATAAAAAACTCATCAAATTTATCCTTTCCTTGCTTTCTCCAATTTTTTTTTTCTTTTCTGTAACTTTATCTACTAACCTGCTAACTACACTAATTATTATTTTAAGTATACATGTGAAATATAATTAACCCGATTTGGAATTACTTGTTTTGGTTGGAAATTTATCAAAATGATGGGAAAATTTTAATACAGCTCTCAAGCATTTGCTCAATTATCTAGAAATTGATTCGAAATCATTTTATTTTGTATTTCTTTTGATTCAAATGGTTACTCCATATTACATAATCGATCGATGATCAATATTACATTTATTTTATTAGTTCCTTTTCATGCATTATTATTATCAATCCCTGTTGGTGTATTTGTAAAATTAATGACATTTAGAAATGATCGAAAGTGTGAACAAGCGATCGATAATATTCTTTCGGGCACTTGTAACCCAACAATCAGTAACAAATTCCAAATTGCAAATGCTATTTATATTTATATTAATTCTTTTATTCTTAACTATATATAGGTCGACGCCGCATTCTATGCGGCTTGTTTTGATTCAGCATTAAAAACGCTGCATCCATCATACCGGTACTGCGTCTGAGTTATTGCTACTGTAAATAAAAATTATTGACCACCCTGGGTGAATTTATAATCTCGCAAAGGTAAATTACGATTGTATCTTAAAGATAGGTCTTATAATTAAATTAGATATGTATGATTCTTTGGAACCTAATACGAGTACTCGTGCATGCATGAGCAGCAGAGAAATTTATAGGAAGTGGGGGCAATTATAATTGTATACAAATTGTACAACGTTATAAAATGCCATCCATGGCTGCAGGGCGCCATATATATCGAGTCACAATATATCCCATTAGTTTAATTTGAATCATACTATAGTATACTCACCATTGTCATCACACCCACAATCACACTCAGAACCATGGCATCACAATTGATCAGGTTAAAAACCATCACAGTTAAAATTATTACAATGATAAACATCACAATTAATTATGGGTATTTGATAAAATAGCAATTAATTTCTCAATTACTGTTAGTGGTTATGACGATTATAATAATCTAGTCGTCCGTTAATTATAATATGGTGGTCTAGAAATTCAACAACCCTCAATTAATTAATTAATTCATGTATATATATAGATAAATATATGTTTAATAAATTATTTTTTATTTTGTATGAAGTTCTTTAGTCTCGATAACTTGGTTGGTTCAAATGCTGAAATTAATTATTAATGGGAATATTAATTCATTATTTATAATATATACAGTATATACTGTATATATATCGACCATCATCATCTGAATTAATTAACAATTTGACCTTTATTATTTCAGGTTCGAACAAGATATATAACTTGAAAATTTTTTTTATAAATTCCTTAATGAGATATACAGTCGGTATATAATATCAAACAGATTAAATCTATTATAATATAATTATAATGCATATATAGTATACAGGAATGCCAAATATTTAGATACATGTATGACACTGGGGGATTTTAATCATTCTACTTACGCTAAAAAAAAAACAAATATGCATGTGTTACAATTAATAGTCTTATAATTTGATACCAATTTGTATATATGCTATTATATATAATTTGTATTATTATATATATATTAAATGGTAGATGGTAAGCTTAGGCCATGTATTTTATTTTCAGGTCACTTGGTCAATTAATTTAAAAAATAAAAAACGGCTCATAATAAAATATAATTAGTTTAAAGAATAATGTCCAAAAATAAACTAAAAATAACAATGTGTTGACCTCATCACTATCATTGATAGAATGTAAATCATCTCAATCGATCGATCCAGGTTTTTTTTTTCTAAGATATTAGAATTGGGTTTATGTTAAAACCAGCCATTTTTTTTGGTCACACCGGTCTACTTAAGCTTAGCTCCGATAGATTATATGCCGACATAGCTAGTATTTATGCGTACTCAATTATAGTTATAGGTTGTGTGCTTAGCGTCTAATATTAATAATATTACCTCGATTATAGTACTATAGGGTTCTACGGAAACCTAGAGTTTAAATTATAACAAAAGTAAAATAGTTATTAAAATAGATTAGATTGATGATGTCTTCAATCTAAATTACAAAAAATATATAAAATATAAAAAACTATAAAACTCCCAAATGTCGGAACATCGGAGCTAAGCAGAGGATACACAGTTGTACAAGAACGACGCGTTGTATTCTGTACATGTAGTAAATTTTGTTTCTCAGATACTATCAACAAATATGACTATCCATACAGTATATCAATTACCTAATTATGAATAACAAAAGTGCTATGTGTGTAGTATAACAGAACATAATCATTGAATTCAAAAAAAATATAACAGCTGAAAAATATTATCATAAATTATTTAGGAATTCCAAACCTCAATCATATGAGCTCTAGAATTCTTAACCTAAAATTACCAACTGGAAAAGCATGATTCTATAATTAGATTTCTAAAATATTATCAGATAAAAGTCCTTATTAAATTGCGATACCCAGTAATATTTGCAATTGATCGATGATTAATAATATTATAAGGGTTAGGTTGTTGCCATGGTGCGTTTCAGCCCGTCCACCCTACTTAAGAAAAAATTAATTTTAATTTATCTTATACAGTGTAAGCATATATATACATTTTATAACTTTACTGAATTAATACTTGTACGCATTTTATCAATCTTGATCATATTTCAATGCATACATGTCCTCGAGATCAATAAACGGTCAACCAGCTACGTAATAAATTGGCATTTTCATGATTTAAATTAATTTGATGATTATCAAGGATCTATTCAAATAAAAATAAGTATGTATAAGCTTTAAAACGGATTCGATCGATAAATTAACCTACCATCTAAATTATAATAATGCTCATGATTGTCATGATACCTTAAAAAATCAAAAAACACACACAAAGCTTTTTTTTTTTGTAAGAAGTGAATTCGTAAAAAGTAGGTTAGTACAAGCTTTTAATTATACTTAGATAGTTACAAGTTACACAAAAATAAAAAGACTAAGCTAAGATCCTTTGCATTAGTAAATATTATATATTTTTTAAAATTTTGTGGTCCATTTTTACAAGTTAACTGAGAGTGATTGTCCATACTGTGATAAAGTAAATCATCATCAATTTATAATATTCTTGTCAAAAAAATTAAACCTTGATCGTTGATAATTATCCAGCCACTTGGTTTTATTCCAAGATAATATTTTTTCATAAAATTTTACTCAGCCAAATTTTTGTACCTCGATATTTTTAAAGAATCGAACAAGTAATTGAAAAATATTAAATATTTCAACCTCTTATTTCTCAATATTCATGTAACTTGATATTATATTTAAAGGAAACAAAACAAAATGTTGGTAAAAAATATCTATCTATTCCATCTATCCCCATCTATAAAACAATTTTATCTATCAAAATCAAAAAAAAAAAGATTTAGCCGTATCCTCCCAATGAACAAAAAAAAAAGCAACGCGTTTTATATTTAGCCTCACATAACACGCCAACTTAGCACCGCTTGAATTCCGTTACTAAGCCTTAAAAAAAAAAAAAATAAGGTGGTGGGGCTGAACTTTTAAATACCTTCAAGCACTACTAATGCAATTAATGCGCAAAAAATCTCAAACAAAACCTTCCGATATCCCCGATCTGCCTCTTAAGAGAATATTCAAGCAGTGTTAACGTGCAAATTATCATCATCCGCATATGGATATCGATAGACATTTTAAACATTCAAAAATTAGTCTCTAACCAGCCATCTGGATTTTTTTTTTTCAATTGGATTCTTGAATACAGTGTAATTACCAATTCATTAAAAACCAATCCACCCGAATTTCTAGTGCTAAGCTAATGATAGATTTTTTTTAGTCTCCTTTTTTTTTTTTTTTTCTTCCTTCTCATTTATATCATTTCAGTTTCGCTCTTTTACATTTTTTTTTCTAAAAAACTTTTTAATTTAGCTTTTACCAACTTACGACAAAAATTTATATCAATCCTAATTTCAATAATTATAATACAAAATAATTAATAACAAAGCAAATTCCATTTTTATATGGGAGTACTATTCTTTTCACAAAAAACCTAATACACCAATAGAATCAAAATAAAAAAAAAAGATGGTTTTTGAAAATTCAACATTTTATGGTAATGGTAATTCAATGAGTTATGATAATAATACCAATGAATGGAGGTATAATGCACCAACAAAAGAACAACAAAGACAAACATTAAAAAATATGATTCAATTAAAAAGAAAAAATAGTTCATTAAAAAGAGCATCACCAAGACCTGGATCATTAAGAGGATTACCATATTCACAACATCCAAAAATTGATTTAAATAATAATAATAGTAGTCCAGTTATTTTAGTTAGAAAAAGATCAAGTACAAGATCATTTAAAAAAAAAACTGGATCAAAAATTAAAAGAATATTTAGAAAAATTTTTAAAAAAAGAAATAAAAGAAAAATTCGATATTATTTTAATAAAAAACAATTAAATCGACAATTAAGTTTTGAAGTTAGAGAAAATAATAAAAGTATTAAATATCAAATTAAAAGTATGGATTTATTATCAATGAAACCAAAAATTAAAAGAGTACCAAGTAATACAACTAAATATAGTCAACCACCTCATTTATATTCTCCACAACCAAAACCAGCAAAATCATCATCATTATTAAATTCTTCTAATAATACAACAAATAATAATAATAATAAAACTTTTGAAGAATTTGATTATGATTATAAAATTCCATCACAATTACCAAAAGAACCACAACAAGCAACAATTCATAATATTAATCAAGGACCACAACGTCAACCAACTTTTACAAGAAAAAGATCAATGATTAATAGAGAATTATCAAGAAAATCAACAAATGGTAGAAATAAAAAGACTCCATTAATTAGAAGAGTTGATTTATATGATAATCCAAATCCTGGTATTAAATTAGATGATGATGAAAGTAATGATAATAATATTAAAGATGTTCAAGTTGATGAAGCATTAGCATTTATTGATACATGGAGTAGTTATTTAAGAAGAGCAGTTGCAGTTAGAGTAGTATTAAGACAAGAAATTCATTCATTAGAACAACAACAAGAAAAAGATTATGAACAAAATAAAAATTTAACAAGAAGTTTAAGTAGTTATAGTAGTGAATCATCATTATCAAGTTCAACAAATGATAGTGATAGAACAAGTATTACATCTACTTCAACTGATTATAAAGAAGATAGTAATTCAAGTTATGGAGATCATCAACATGATCATTATGCAGATGAAAGTAATCAAGAAGATGAAGAAGGTTATACAACAAGTGCATTAAGTGGATATTCATCAACATTAGATCAAATTCCAAGACCAATTAGTTCATCAAGATATGTTGGATCAAAACAACCATCACAAAAAAGAATTAATGAAATTAGATTATCATTACAAGAAGGTCAAATGAATAAAAAATATTCAAATTTAATGAATAGTTCAACTACAAGTACTACTACTACAAGTCAAGGTAAACGCCATTCATCTGAATCAATCAATTCATTATATAAACCAGGTAAAGAATCATCCTGGATGACCCATGGGAAAATTGCAAGACCTTTACCAATTCCACCAACTTTTTCAGCATTTAATTCAACTGATGATGATGACGAAGATGAAGATTCAAGTAGTAGATCATCAAATTCTTTAAGAAATAGAATTGTTTCAGGTCCTGCATATTTTAATTATACCACCACTACAACTAATACTAATACTAATGATTTGCATAATAATAATTTATTTACTAATACAACTAATACTAATAATGAACCAAGACGACCATCAATAATGACCCCACCACCAATTTTAGAAGATGTTGAAAATGAAAGAGAAAGTTTATATAATAATAAAGAAAATAAAGAAAATGATATTCCACCACCATTACCACCAAAAGATTATAATGAATTAAAAAGAATTAGTGAAAGAAATGCAAAAAAACATTTATCATTACCAATTAAAAATAATCCTCATAGACAAATGAGTGATCAAATTTTAAGAGATATGTATAGTGAATTAGAAGAATTACAACATCGATCAGCTCAATTAAGTGATTTAGTTGCAAGATCATCAACAACATCAACAAAGAGAAGTACAATAAGTGATTTTTCAAATATTACTAATAATAATATTAAAACTCATAAACATAGAGATAGTGTTATTGCACATTCAAGAACTTCATCATTAAATTCTTCTTCTAATCATTCAATTAAATCAACAGAATCTGGTACAGAATTACAACGAGGTAAACAAAATAAACCAAATAATAAAAAAAGAAGACCTAGATCAAAAGTTTATTTAGATAAAAGAGCAAGTATTTTTGATACACCTTGGGCAATTCAACCAAGAGATTTAGATGATGATGAAAAATCTGATGATTCAGGTTTAACTTTTGGTTCACCTTCAACTCAATGGAGAAATTCAATAAGTAAACATCCTTTATTAGTTGAAGTTGGAAATGATAATGATTTTTTAAAATCTAGTAGACCAAATTCTATAGCTTATTAAGTTTTTCTAATTAAATCTACCATCTAAAACTAATCTATCACCATTAAATAATCTTTTAATTTCTTTAATATCAGCTTTAATTTCTCTTGTATTATCATAACAATCATCAAATGCTTTAAAAAATCCTGATACAACTTCTGGGAACCATCTTTTACCACCTGGTTGAAACCATCCTAAATGACCACCACAATCAGTTAAACTTAAAAATGTATAAGGATTTTTTTCAACTTCAAACCATGGAGTTGATAAACTTCCAATAACTGGATCATCTTTTGAATTTAAAATTAATAAAGGAGTTCTAACATTCATTAATCTATTAACTGGTGATGCATTTCTATAATAATCAGTTGCACATGTAAAACCAAAAAATGGTGCTGTATAATTATTATCAAAATCATACATATATTTCATTCTACAACCTTTTGCATCTTGAAATACTTGATTAGTTTCTAACATTTTTGAATGATTTTTAACTAATTTTTGTAAATTTTTACACATTTGTGGTGAATAAATATTTTTACCAATCCAAGTTGAATGTAATGAATGATAACATAAATCTAAATCCCATGGTGCTGCAACACAAACTGCTGCTTCAATTTGACTATTTTCACCTTCTTGACCTAGATAATTTGCTAAAATTGATCCACCTAATGAATAACCTGATAAATATAATTTTCGATTAGGTTGTTTTGATTTAATTAATTTAACAAATCTTCTAATATCATCAGTCATAATTGCACAAAATAATTCTGGTGTTGTAATTTTAGTTCTTGCACAACCTCTACTATTTAATACAACACATTCAAATCCTTGATTTAACATTGATGTAATTGCTGCTCTAACATAATTTTCATGAGATCCTCCTGTTAATCCATGTAATAAAATACATAATGGTTTATCTTCATTTTCTTTTGTATGTAATTTCATAATTTCTTCTGGTCTTAAATATCTTGTTCTAACTGGAAATGGTGGTAAATCTTCAATTGGTTTATATTCTAAATCTTTTTCCCATTCTTCTTTTGAATTTGGTGTATCAATAACATAATCTGCACTAACCATTGATCCATCATCTTCAAATGTAATTAATCTTCTACCATAATAAATTTTATCAACATTTTCAAAATTTCCTGTTGCTGCATACATTGTTTGTAATTGACCATTTGGCATTGATGGTGAATTCCAAAACCATGTATTATCATCTAATTTTGGAATATATTCATGAATTAATTCATCTAATTTTTTATATTGTTTTTCTCCTCCTTTTTTGATTGGAATTGAAATTGTATTTTTTGAACAATGATTATGAACAAATGATCTAAAATTGATTGAAAATAAATCCATGTTTGTTGTACTGGGGAGTGTTTGTTAGGGTTAGTAAAAAAAACAGTTAGTATTTGGTTATTAATAGGATTATAGAAAACTTTTTTCAGGAATTTAATAATCTTTTATAGTCTGTTTATTAATAAGATTTTATAAGAAAGATAGAGTGAAAAAAAAAAAAAACTTTTTCAAATAAAAAATTTTAAGACACGGAATAGCAAATTGTTTCCGAATGGTTTACGAATGTAGTGTATAAATGTCGTTCGTTCGTTCGTTCTATTGAAATGTTGAAAGACAAAAAAAATCTCGTATAATAGAAATTATTTATTAATAGTGCTTGAGTTGTTGGGTACTGATGTAAATGTGGCTTATAAATCTATTCAACTCAAGCGGTGTTAACGAGAATTTAAACCTCGGTAAAAACGAACGTTGCCAATTGTGGACACAAAGAGTTCAAAATTTGTAAAAGCCGTTGCATTTATGTAACAGCCGCACCATTGCTTGCTTCTTTAAGCATGTGTAAGCCTATTTTAGTACTGTAGCATTACTTAAAGTTTTAAGTAGGCTTAAGCGGAGCTGTCTCGGATTACCGGACTGGTTTTTACATGCATTTTAATCCGATATTTTAGTAAAAAATTAATCAACTATCAGGGTAAATCCCTGAAAAAAATTGTGTTATTTTAACATCCTTATTATTCTATGGTATATTTGATGTATTGTTATTATATAAAAGACCCTATCATTAAGATTTAAAGAACTATTTAAAGTTATCGGATACTGCAATGTGCGATGAGGGTTCAGAGATGATCGATGATGATGTTAAACATTTGATTGATTTTTAATCTGATGACAGTATAATTGTAAGTATACCGGCCGGTATTCGATAGTTATGATGCAACGTTGTACATGCCTAGTTTATCAAATTTCAATATTTCCTATTTTGGCCATTGCAATTTCGTTAAGTTGTACAAATTCAACAATACTTCTTGCTATAGCTAAGTTAATATCTGGATAATGCAAGAATTTATACTGAAGTGCATGCTCAATTTAACGATAAATAACAAATTTATATGGCTATAATAGTACAACAGCACAGGCCTGGTATAGGCTTGTTTACACTAACTGTACAGTTGTACAGTTATACAATTATACAATTATACATACATTTGATAACATATATAGTACAATGATCATAGTCTCTATCATAGGTAATACTACTAACGCTCTGCTCTAGCTATTGATTGATCAGTTACCTATTGGTAGTGTACAAATGTAAACAGTTTATATATACAAACAAATGGCATTTACAGTTAAACACATACGAAATTATGAGAACTATGGTTAGATTGCAACATGTGATAATTAATAAAATGAGGTATTAAAGCAATGTGAAAATTTTCAGGAACCAGGTAACTAATATTACAATGTTGAATTGATCCTTTATTAGAATAAAATTCCAAGGAGGCGTGGTAGCTCTATTTATGGTATTAAATACCTTCATTTCACACATTGATTATATATATACAGTATATGCTATATATAAAGTATATGCTATATATAAAGTAGGTGCTATAGATACAGTATCCGGATACATGCTATATACAGTATGTGCTTTATATACATATAAGTATATATTTATTTGAGCTGTAGCATGGTATATAATATATCAAGATGGATATATATGATACTGCAAATCAATGACTCTATCAGTTTATCATTTGCACCAATATTATTAATTGTATATATTATATATATCAATTGACTCTAAAGCTGAGTTTGAACGATCGAGTATATCCTGGGTATAGTTGATAATTTATATATACTACTGTGTACTATTTGTCAAACCAAGCCTCAAGTGATCATATTTAAATTTATTGATATATATCAATTGCAACATGTGTATATTGTATGTAGTGATCGTAGTGATCGTTCGATCGAAAGTTGACAGCATTGTACACGTATGAATACTTGTACGCGTACGTTACTGGTAACAGAATTCGAATTAATCAATTTTTACTCTATAGATAATGATGGATTGATCATTTTTCCATAGCCTCTTTCTTAATGCATCAATGGTGCCATAATTTTCTTGTCGAGATCTATAGATCTGAAATATAAACGTACGTCACTATAGTACTACTGGTTTTAATATATACCAGGTATATCTATACATTGTATTTATATAATATTAATATACCAAATCAATCAATTGAAACCCCACGCGTACTAGGTATAGATACGTATCAGATTGTATGTAAACAGCGCTAGCTAGCCTAGGCTTCGAATCAATATTCATATATCCGGATACTGTACCCACTTATAAAAGCTAGTAGGTAACCATATATGTAAGAATCGGACCATTTTTTTTTTCTTCAAATTTAAATTTTGAGTTTAAAAGGTACATTTGAACTAACAACAACACCAAAAATCATTCAAGATAAATATAGTATTAATACATGTTGATCATTATAATTTAAACCAACTTCAAGTGTATCATTACAAAGCTAGCATAAATCAGCCCCAATTTATGAATTAATTGCAGTATGTAATTTGGTAGTATAGATTATATATCCATAATCAAGGGTTTTTCGATTGACACTGATTCAAAAAAAATGGTCTTATTTTTTTCTCTATACTCCACACAGCCCATCACAATCATTATTCATTCATTAATATATTATTTAATGCGACCTTTTTTTTGACTAAAAAAGCTTAAATGCCTCTTAAGTTCTTTCTTCACCCCCTGAGGACTCCGAGAATCAAACAATTACATGAATCATAGTACGGTAAACTTTTTTAAATTTTCTCGGATAAATTATAATAAATCACAGCTGATTTTTTCTTTTATAATCCTAATGACTCGAATGACTCTAGTAACTTTTTAAAAAACTATATAAACTCATTGATATCTGTAATCTCTCCCCCACAAAATCCTTGACAAAAATACCCTCATCTTGCATCTTCTTTCACTCATCAGATCAATTATCAAAAAGCTAAACGGCATTTCTAAGCTAAGCTATTTTTCCAACTTCTCCACATATTCTCAATTCCATTCATCCATCTACTTGTACATATCAATCATCAAAAAGAATTGAGTTGAACCGCGGTGTTTGCGTTTGCCCTCCATTCAAGCAGTATTAATAATCAGATCCGATCCGGCAAAGGCTCCGACGTTTAATTTAATCACCGAGAAAAAAAAAACCGTTGAAATTTTTCATACCAAAAAAAAAAAACTGATCAGTTCATCATTCATAAAAAAAAAAAATTCTTGGTATTTCATTCTTATTAACATTCACTTTTTTTTTATTCTTTCATTAATACTATTTCAGTCTAACGAAACGCATACTTTTAGAACTTAATCAACATTTTTAATTATTTATTTTTTGCATCTTTTTTTATCTTTCAAAACTAACTAATCTATAAAGATAACACCATCTCCTCAAATCGATCGGAGATATTTCGCATATAATCATATTAATAATAATAATAACACCAACAATGCAACGACTAATCAAATTACCAACTTTAACAACTTTAACCACCAAATCAATCATATCATTACCAAAACAAACAACATCAATAAACCATATATTAAAAAAATATAGTCATCATTCATCATCAAAAGGTAAAACAACAATTCCTGGTTTAAGAAAAATGTGGAGAAATCAAATACCAATATCAATGTTAACAGCTCATGATGCAATAAGTGGTAGAATAGCAGATAAAGCAGGATGTGATATTATATTAGTTGGAGATTCATTATCAATGGTATCATTAGGTTATGAAGATACAAATGAAATTGAATTAGATGATATGATTCATCATTGTAAAGCAGTATCAAGAGGAGTTGAAAATGCATTTATTATAGCTGATTTACCATTTGGTAGTTATGGTAAAACTATTGAAGATACTTATGATTCAGCAGTTAAAATGATAAAAAAAGGTAAAGCACATGGAATTAAAATGGAAGGAGGAATTGAAATTGTTTCACATATTAAAAAATTAACAGAAATGGGTATACCAGTTTGTGGTCATATTGGATTAACTCCACAAAGAGCATCAAGTATTGGAGGATTTAGAGTTCAAGGTAAAACTTGTAAATCAGCTATAAGTATTTTAAATGATGCAATAGCAATTCAAAATGCTGGAGCATTTATTACAGTATTAGAAGCAATACCTGATAAAGTAGCATCATTAATAACATCAAAATTAAATATTCCAACAATTGGAATTGGAGCAGGTCCATTAACAAGTGGTCAAGTTTTAGTTCAATTAGATATGTTGGGAGGATTTGATGATTTTAAACCAAAATTTGTTAAACATTATTCAAATTATTTACAAGAAAATACTAGAGCAATTGAACAATATTGTAATGAAGTTAAATCAAGACAATTTCCTTCAAAAGAACATTGTTATGAAATTTCTAATGAAGAATTTGAAAAATTTAAAAATACTTTGGAATAATTCTATTATTATTTAAATAACAATGCATTACCATTTCTAATTAATTCTGATTCATTATTTCCATCACAATTTAATGGATAAATTAAAGTTCTACCAAATTCTGGTGCAATAACATTATTTTTTAAACCATTTTTTTCTGCCAATTTATGTAATAAATCTCTTGGTTCTAAATAATATTCATCACTTAATACAAATGTCCCCCAATGTACACCAATCATTTTTTTACAATTTAAATCTTTCATAACTTGTATAGCTTCATAAGGATCAATATGTTGAGGTCTTAAATGCCATCTTGGGGTATAAGCACCACAAGGTAATAAAGCTAAATTAATTGAACCAAAAATTTTATTAATATTTTGAAATAAATCTGGTGAATAACCAGTATCACCAGCATGATATAATAATGCTTGTTTATTTTTAATTAAAACAAATGATCCCCATAATGTACTATTTGAATCAATCATTTTTCTACCTGACCAATGCATTGATGGTGTTAATGCAATTTCATAATCTTTATTATATTTTATTTTTTCCCACCAATCTAATTCATTAAAATTTTTTATACCATTTTTTTTTAAATGTTTACCAATTCCTTTTGGTATAATCCATAATGCATCTTTATTAATTTTATCACAAATTTCTAATTCTAAATGATCTGGATGATCATGTGATACCAAAACTAAATCAATTTTTGGTAAATCTTCTATTTTACATGGTGATGGACTAATTCTTTTTGGTCCAATATATTCATTAATTAAATGATTACCAAAACATGGATCTGTTAAAATATTAATTCCAGGAACTTGAATAAATGCACATGATTGACCAATCCATGTAACTGATATAAATTCTTTTGGTAATTCTTTTAAATCATCTCTTTTAAATAATAAATCAAAATCTGGTTTTCTTGTTGGTAAATCTATTGAAATTTTTTTTGGATCATTTGGTACTCCACCTCTTGGTTTTGAATGAAATAATTCTGCAATTCTACAATAAACAAATTCAAATACTGTTTGTGATCTATAATGAGTGAATGGATTAACAAATCTTCCTCCTATTATCATTGAAGAAAATTGTTCTGTTGGTTGTAGATTGGAATTATTATTATTATCTTTTAATAAATCACTTTCATATAATTTTTTTCTTGATCTTTCTGATATTTCATAACTTGTTCTCATTTGAACATATGTTGAATATGCTGTATATGCTACTACAATACCAATACCGGTACGTAGTAGCTTACCTTGAATCATTTTGCGATTAATTTTGTAGAATAGTTAAGTTTGGTGGGGTTTTGGTGGGTTAGCTAGCTTGAAAAGAGAAAAAAGTTCAAAATTTTTTTTAATGAAAAAAAAAAAAAGTCTTTGATCTTTCTGTATTGCGCGAATTTTTTTTTTTGAATAAAAAAAAAAAATTTTCCCCTTGATCGTTTTTTATCAAATTTATTTAATTATCGTAACAATGTTAAAAATTTTGTAAGCTTTTTTTTTTTTGTCTTAGAAATTTTTTTTTAACGACTCAGACTCATTATCTTAGATTGTTTTGGGGAGAATGACTGAGTCGGTGAGTTAGTTGATATGTGGATCCAATCGAGTTGGTAAAATTTGGATAAGATTGCATTAAATTGAATTGATAGTGGCAAAAATATTGACTGAATGCAAGCTTTACCATACCATGATGAATATTGTAAATTGATACTGGATTCTGAGCAATTAGTGTACCGATATATTTTATTGAATGCCTCATATGCTACATGTACAACGGTTGAAAAAAGAATGTCTATAGATTGATTGATTCGATATGATATGATAAGAATTATTGAATATGAATTGCAATCAATTAGGTATTTTTGCAATATTAAACTTAGTTACATTGAAAGGAAGTACAATTAATCTTAAACTTAATTCAATTTCAATGATAATGATAATTGTTGTTAAGTTAATTCAATTAATTAAGGATATCAGCTAACAATATTAATAAAATCTTAAGGACTTGTGTAGAATATAGTGCACGTGTGGTAGGAGGTGCAATTCACCTATAGTATATATACTATAGACAGATGACCCCTAGGTAGTTGAAAATAAATCAAATATAAAACGATTCATCAGAACTTTTGAAAGCTATAGAAGGGCTGTAAATATATATTTATAATGCCAATATACATGTATATTTCAATACCATGCCATGGCAGTCAATGGCATGTTGAAGTAATTTAAAAGAAAATGGAGTTGAACTAACTGGTCTCAACATTTCATATTTTTGGTATACAGTTGACAGGTTAATAAATAATGTCTATCAACACAATATATACTGTAAATCTTGTAAATCTTGTAAATCTTTTAAATTTGGTTTAATATATATTAGAGAAGAACCTAACTAACCATATGTATACTGGTATCATATATGTTCTATATGGTTGGAGGTGTAACCTCCGACTCTAAACCGCGAGACTACTTCTACTTGAGAAAATTTCTGAACTCGGATCTCGGACTTGGATCTGGTGCGGCTGAGGGCTCCGCTGGTTAAGCTGAGGTAAAATCGGTATTTTAAATGGTTAATTAAAGTTAAAACAAGCTACGTACCTGTAGGTACAGTACTGGTCTAGTAATTAAAGTTAAAACTCGCTCTAGTGAACAATAGCTTACAAAATCATCTAACAATTATCATTTCTTTCACTAGCAGACTCACGCAGGCATAACTTTTTAGACTCTACCCTAATAGTAAATCTACCATTGCTTAGAATATGTAGAAACAGGGGGTAGGTGGTGGGTCTACATCAAACATATATTGATCACTTCACTTATCTTTCGTGGGCGTACTAGTTTGTACAATATTAATATATTTGTACGTGAAACTAGAAACTAGAAACCAATTACCAACCTGATAAATAGTTAAACAGGAAAAAAAATTCTCTAATTAACATACAAACGATTTCAGGTGAGAAAAGATTAGGAAACGATGTCGTCTTACTAGAATATTTAACAAATCTCCTAACGAAGCTTTAACTATCACAAATAATCTTATAAAACAAAGATCCCACTATCTAAATGAAAACTCCGAATTATTAAATTTATTAATAAATAATTATAGTAAACATTATCAAATAAACCTTTCCTCGCAATTCTTAACGGCATCTAATAGCACTATTAACTGTATAAGTTCCTTGGATTTTTTACTAGATTTGTTTCGATATTTTAAAAATTTTTAACATAAGGCTCCTTCATATTAATCTATTAATAATATATTATTATGAGATTGCCTTCTCTAACTAATTATTATAATAATAGTTATTACTTAGCTTTCAACAAATCTGGATCTAAAAATCTTGCAATCTATATGTAATTTTATGTATACATAACATATATATTTATATTTTCTCTCTTTGTATTATATCCGAAGATCTCTTAAAATATATATATACATATATTTCTCTTTATAATCTATTATATGGTCTATACGACAAAACCCAACTGGCAGATTTCTTATAAAGATCCTACAACCTTTGGGCTATGGAAATCTGAATATAAATGTCATTAAATGATAATCCTGATTGGAAAGAGAATTACAAATAGTTATAAAACAAGAATTAGACCAAACCTTCAAAATCGTACATAAAGAATTGCAAAGCTACGAATAAATGGAGACTCTCAACTCTTCAATAGTTAGAGGGTATTAACCAGAACCAGTAAAAAAACTTGGTATGGCGATGGTTGTATTTCACTAGAAA
>JAJLUL010000136.1:16397-59165 GCA_030564325.1 Blastobotrys capitulatus | reverse complement strand
GTGGGGCAAATTTTTAAAACAACTAACTGATGAGGTTCAACCTTCTACTCTAACTTAGCCAAAAATCCAATCAATATCAGTGTTCTAATGGAATCAAAAAATTATGGTACGTCAACTTACTAAGTAACTCAGTTCATGATTCTGGTAGCACATAAAAAAAAAATAATAAAATAAAATAAACTTATAGGAGGGGCAATAAATAATCAATGTGGATTAAATTTGAATAAAAAAGAAAAAAAAAATGGGCTTCCATAATTATAAAACAGTGAGGTATCTGTGTCATACCATTCTTTTATTCTTGGATAATTTGTAGGTGATACTAAGGCTAGATGTATATAATCCAATTATAATAAGTAACTGATAATTCAACTTTCATTAAACCCTATGCCTTCATTGTATTTAATGTTTCGAAACAATCATTAATTCGAACGATGGAACACTTGTTGGCTTAAACTGGCTTGTACGCATGGACGCCTTATTAGATTTCAAGTCATACTTGTCTCACAACGATTTTATAGTATGTTTTTGGTAATTATTCATGATGATATGATTACTAATGTTACTCTGTGGCAATATTTAGATGAATATAAATATAGACCACATTTTCCATAGTTTTTATGTAAATTAGAGGAGAATCCAACTAATTATTGACGTTCTATTAGAATTAACAGCAGTTCCTGTATTAAGTTAGCTAACCCCAATAATACTTCTTTAAACATAATCCATAGAAATTTTTTTTTTTTATATATATTTTGTTCGTATTGGTATCCGATATTGATAATAGTCTTTCCTAGCCTAGTAGTTTACATATGAGGGATTATAAATAGTCTCTCATATTCAATAAATGTTTTCCTTATTATATTAGATGATTATACAAATTTAGAGCACTAGTTTCTTACTGGACCGCTAAATGTATGATATGTGTAATCTTTTTCCTTCCCTTAAAAAAGGGGGCTTGGTAGCAATATAAAACATTTAGGTTACTAATATTTCATATACAGGTAGTGTGAAAGTATCGA
This sequence comes from Blastobotrys capitulatus, assembly GCA_030564325.1. Lineage (NCBI taxonomy): Eukaryota > Fungi > Ascomycota > Dipodascomycetes > Dipodascales > Trichomonascaceae > Blastobotrys > Blastobotrys capitulatus. The sequence continues at coordinate 58,146 of JAJLUL010000136.1, read as the reverse complement.
AATCTTATGGTATACATTATCGGATATGTGATACATGTATCTATATACATGTATACATGCATCGGGATCGAGCCGCATTTCAATCTCACGCGTGTTTCACACACACACACACACACACACACACACACACAAAAAAAAAAAAAAATATATAATTAAAAAGAAATAATTATTTATATGTTCCAGTTCGTGTTCATTAAGCCATGAAAAAAAAAAAAATAAATAAATAAAATAAATAAATATTCAATAAAATGATGACGAATGGAAAATCAGAATTTAACCAGTCAAAAAGGTTAGTTCAATTAGTTATATAAAGATTTATTACATCTAATGTATGTATTGGTTTTAGATTAATTATTACTCTATAGCTCCCAAGTTAAATTTATCACAATGGTCTTGCCATGCATAGTCTACTGATTAAACACATATAGCCACTGCAATTACCAAGTACTTCATGATCTGGAGGGTTTAAATTTTACAGTGAAAATACTTTTTTATTTTTATTGTACTAAACGCAATGCAACCACATGATCATTTTCAAAGTATAAATCATTATCAACACTACAGTTTTCTTGTGAGTCATTGCCGTTGGGATATCATTTTTTTTTTTTCTATTTCAATTCTTAAAATTTTTTAACATGACTTATCTCGTTCATTATTAAGATTCTTGACCCTGCGAGCTCTTACATGTATTTTTTTTTCAAAGTTTTTCTATATTGTCAACTGCCTAAACGATTGCAATTTCATTGCAGTAATTAATAATTTAAATAAATTCTAACAAGAATGCCTTTTTTTTTTCAAGATCTCAATTTAAACCATCCTGATTTTTTTTTTTTTAACTCAGTATAATAATCATACTCTAATAAATATATATAATTATCAAACAATTTTCAAAAATAACGACACAATAGCTGGGTCTACTATTAATACAGCATTCTCATACCTTGACAAATATTATGAACCTACACCTAACTTAAGTAATTGAATAGACGGATCTTAAGAATTTATGTCACCGGGAAGGTCAATATGCCATAGTACCAACAAACCCTACTATAGAATTTATAGAAAATTTTGAAGAATTTAATATTTTATTGTTATCAACTCCTGATAAACCAACTCGAATTGACTCTAAAAATAGACTCAACCCTGATTCTGCATGTAATACTACAATAATATTTATCTAATTTTTTGGATCTCCAAAAACACTCTAGCAACTTTCTCAAAAGAACCTGGAAATAATAATTTAATATGGATCTGACGATAGATTATTAAAATAGTATATTGATACACCAATAAAAATGAACTCAACCTGATATAAACTAATGGTTAAAAAAACTTATACGCATTGGATAGATGGAGCTATCTGAGCGTAGACAGGCCGTCAGGAGTGCTCTTTTTTTAGTGAGGTGTGGTGTCAATTTTTTGTTTTTAAAATTTATATATGCTTGCATGCAAGTACTGTAAGTGAGGCTGTAATTTTTTTAATTAATGAGCTCTAGATTCCTCCCAACATGAGAACGATTAGAATGTAGAATATACATGTATCACTGATACAGTATTTATTTCATTTTGTAAATTTATGTAGTAAGCTTAATAACTACTAAAAATAAAAAAAATAAGAAATAATTCAGAAAAATAAATTAAATTAGTATTGTTTATAAGCTTAGTCTATATATAATTCCAGCTGAGATTGGTCAATTTTGTCTTTAAAAAAAAGTGACGGATACAATTCTGCAACTCCCCCCCTTTACAGAGTACCAACTGGTAAGAGGCCTGACGGCCAGACAATATACTAACAATCAGATTCTACGTGTACAAGTACATAACTTACAACACAGAACCCATTTGATATTTAACACTACACATAAAAATACTGATACTATCTTACACGTTAAAGATTCACATACTAATCACCTCTCCACCACATTAAACGAGCAAGGCATATCCTAAAAATCTTATATGTATAATACACCACCAAATGGTAATAACATTCTATCACCACGAATTAAAACCAATGACCCCAAACCATTATATTTTTTATAACGATTAAAGTAATGGAAATTATTCACCGTAACCAAAATAAGAAAATCACAATTCATATACTCAAATCATTAACAAATAAACCTGAAACTGTAACTTTCCTAACTTCAACATTCAAACAATGCTTAAAACTTGGTTATCACCCCCAATCTATATATGACCCTATACAAAAGTACTTAAACCTGATTATCATTTAGCCAAAGCGTATATAGACCAGTTTCATTATTAAATATTATAGAAAAGATTAATTCTTAAAAAGATTAATTCATAAACATATGAGTAAAATAGCTGAAGATAATAATCTACTATCTACACATCAATTGGGTATTGTCAGCGGCTAAAAAGAACGCGAATTCTAATTAGCGCATGAACACAACTTGATTCAATAAATCAAAATACTAAACATCTGAGAATAAAGATATAATCGCAATATACAAACAAATACCAATAATTCTTGAATACTAGCCAATCTCGCTTTTATATTTTAATACTTACTTGAAATATTTTTATATTGTATAGCTTAAAAATGGATTAATATTCGTTTAGATAGAATTGGATACTCCTTTTGTATTTAAAAAGAAGAAAAATGAAAGATTGAAATTTGTAGTGTAAACCAATTTTAATTAAAATTATTATAAAGAAAAAAAATATATATAAAAAGGAGGATTCAATGCAATTTTTCTTTTAATCTTTTTGAAAAATTGAAACTATCTTTCCTTTTTTTACTAGAAAAGAATATATAAAAAAAAATAATAAAAATTTAATGTTGCAATTAACACTTAAATGAAAAATTGAATGTTTTAAATAATGTCGTTAAAGAAGCTTGAAAAGTATTCTTTGATGAAATTGAATAGAATGATTGGTTGTTGTCAAATAACTTTAAAATATTAAAGATGTAGTTGAAATAAAAAAAAGGAGAAGAAGGGAAAAAATAATAATGGTTGGAGGTGAAACCGACAACTCTATGGTTGGAGGTGTAAACCGTAAACTCTAAACCAACGCGAAGACAAACCTGAAAAATTTTGCTCCATGATTTCACTGACATAATCAAGCGCTGTGTTGGGAGGTAAGAAAGACGGGACCCCCGCCACCTAGTTACTGCGTAAACTTAAGCTTGCGTAAGCTGTTACGCATTGTGTAAAAAAAAAAAAATTTCACCATTATAAAAAATTAATACCAGCAAAAACTCAAGCCCTCTTAATGTTAAAAAAAAAAAAAAAACTTCAGGCACAGCTGGGATGTCCTAGCGTATGCGGCTTTGGAAAAAAAAAATACTACTCGTATGCACAAGTACGTATACTTTAAAGGCCTACCGGTTAATAATTTTGAAAGCAATGTTCTCGGTACCAAATACAACTGGTATATATATTATTATGCTACTGACACTTCAGCTTAGAAGTACACATGGCATGGTCCAGCAGTCCTATAGTAAACGTATACTACAAACTGAGGGGGGTGGGCGGAATGACAAACAGCTCTAGACAAACGTACAATTTTACAGACGTACAAAAGTATAATATATATATTAATTGTATACTCTATTTTCTCTCACTATATATATATAGCACACCCGCTCTAGATCTGGCAAAAAATATTTAAACGTCAATATTCTAATTGTACTATAGTAATTATATTATTACGTATATATACTACAAACGGAGGGGGGTGGGCGGGACAACAAACTGACAAACGTACAATTGTACAGACGTAAAAGTACAAACAAACGTTCGCATGTTCAATTTCAACTATTATATACAGTCTATAACGAACACCATAATATTAGCTAAATAGACCCGCTCAACTACTTCATATGCTTCTTTAGTATACGTATGTATTATTTTAGTTTACTATATATACATGTATGATTCTTTGATTAACTATAGAAGTTAATTATACATATATATGTTAATAAAAGTTTTATCAATTTAATTATAAATTAATAAACTCTTGATTATTGCATGTATATACTTATTAGATTCAAGATGATCAGTTAACATGGACACTGGCTCAATAGCTGGCTGTTTTATAGATCAACTGATCAATTGGTATTCAATTATAATCAACACCTGGTGAATTTAATACTAATAATCAATCAATAAATCTATGATACTTTAATTTGTATATATATATAAATTTAATTATAATTATATATATTATTTCCAATTAATTCCAATATATGAGCCGCATCATGTTAGCCGCACTACACAAAGCTTTTTTTGATTGCAAGCTTGTACAATTCGGTCCCGTTTTTTATAAACAGACTCTAATAAAAATCAATCTAATATCCCCTAACACACGAGGTTACACCTCCAACCATCTGATTGCGTAGCGAGGAACGAGCCTAGCGAAGATATGTATAATACATGTAATTATCAGATCTATTATATAAAAAAAAAAAAAAAAAAAAAAAAAAAAATCTGTGAGTTGCGCATACCAGGTAGAACAAGGTTTCAGAAACCCTTCCAATCTGATATGTGCCCGGGCCGGCGCAAGATCTTGTTTCTCCTTTTTTTATACGAATGGTGATGTTTATTTTTTTATATGCAATATTATTGTTGAGAGAACAATACGCTACCATATTTTAAATTTTGGAATCCCCACTTGTAGTCTCTGAGGATTGTTATATATTTTATTATATAAGTTTCCTGCTGATTATTCATTGTAATATCCCTAACTTTATTACTATTATATTTATTATTAGTATTTAAATGTTATACTGTGTCATTTTAGAACAATATATAACCCCCCTTTTTTTTAGAGAAATTTTGCTTACATGTATATATATGCGCTTATATATATATATATACAAGCATGTAATTTAACGAGTGCTAACTAGAGTTTGCAAGATAAATATTCGAAACATTGTTAGCTTCTTAGAATAATATATATAAATTTTTTTTATACAAAAAAATACTTGAGTGAAAATTAAAACTCAATCATACTTTGAATTCAGTATAATCTTAAGGTTCACAGTAGAAAAAAAAAAATTCATCATAAACCTTGTTTCCCACTTTTCAACCAACTAGAATAAAATCTTAATTAGGGAAGATATAGAATATAGTGCCATTGGTCAGAAATTGGCTAACGAACCCCATATATTTTTGTGATATCAACTCATGCGCGCCTCTACAGGGTTGTTAATTAATTGAACTAATTGTTATAGGGTTTAAAAAGAGTTTGGGTAGATTTACGTGAAAAAATAGTTATAATACGATCTATTTTCACATCGAAACCATTCTGTATTACTTAAAATGGATACAAACCCCTCAGGTATATATATATAGTTGGTATACATATGGTCTTAAAAGAAATTAAGGAAAAAAAACAGTCACAGTTTTTAAGAGTTTCAAGTTTTAGTGGTTTCTTAAAATAATAATAATTTCTTAGCGCATGCTATGTAAAAATAAACAAAAAAATCTTTAGCCGTTGAAACATTTTTTAAACCTCAAAAAAAAAAAAAAAAAAAAATTCTTAATATTTTAATCTTGTCATCTCAACATCAAAATCTCGAAAAATTAAAAGTTAAGATTACTATTTTACGGCATGTATCTTAACACAACCATTCCCATCTTTGTTACTTTGCCATTAGAAACCGTTAGAAGTTTCTGGCAACAATTACAACAAAATTTCACTAATAGTGAAGACGAAAACAACCCATGTCGTTTTATTCATCAACTAAGAGGGTTTGTCCAAATTAATGGTGGTTTAGTTCCATATTCAATTAAAAAAGAAGGAAACAATTATTATTTAAAATATACTCGTGATTTACATAATTCATTAGGTGGGAATGATGTTGATTTTAACAATTTGGATTTTAACAAAAAATTTCCTTTATATTATATCAAGATATATTTAAACGAAGGTAGAAATGTTTTTGGTAGAAGATTAACTGGATCACATAAATGTGGTACTCATCGATGTTTAGAACATGTTATTATGGAAAGTGGCGAGGTTAACCGGTCAAGAGATCAATGTCATCAACATCATAAAGAAACTATTAATTGTGATATTCATGATCCAGTTTGTATTCACAATAGATCATTCATTTCCAGAAGAGTTGTTGTTTATAAACCAGTTTGTGAAGATTGTTTTTTACCATGTGATTATGTTGGTAATAATGTTGATGGGTTATTGATTTGTGAAAGATGTCGAAAACATTTTTCTAAACATCGACTTCATTGGCCAGATTATGGAGATGTTGATGATGAACCAAGGTTATACAAAAGATTATGCCAATTCCCAAACACTTGTTCAAATTTAACATGTGGTAATAGATATATTAGTATTAGAAGGACTGGTAAATTCAAAGAAATTGTATTTCCTGATGGTAATGCTACTCCAGATTATGTTGATGTAAATGGTATGTTTTGTTCATCTTGCTGTTATGAATGGTCAATTTATAATACATTAACAAATTATGGAAACTTGTATAATCATGAAGATTTATCAAGTGAAGTTGTTGAAGGTATTATGAATGGTTTATGGACTGAAACAAGTGGTAATTTGGTAGAAAACTGGTTTAATGCAGGTTTGATTAAAGTTGATAGAGAATTGGCAGAAGAAGAAGAAGAAGAAACTGATGAATATGAAGAAGAAGAAGAAACTGATGAATATGAAGAAGAAGAAGAAACTGATGAATATGAAGAAGAAGAAGAAGAAGAATCTGAAGAAGAAGAAGAAGAAGAAGAAGAAGAAGAAGAAGAAGAATCTGAAGAAGAATCTGAAGAATCTGAAGAAGAAGAAGAAACTGATGAATATGAAGAAGAAGAAGAATCTGATGAATATGAAGAAGAACCAATTACATTTAGAGAACCAATTACATTTAGAATCTCTGATAGCGTTACAGTTCATGAATTGAAAAGAACATTTTTTGCAGAAGGAACACCACCAATTACTCAACGGCCTACTAAACGACAAAGTTTGGCTAATCGACTTCAAGTCACTGGTATTATTTTGGTTGGTTGCATGTCTCAATCTAATAATTTACCTATAATAGATGCATTATACTTAAAGTTTATCATGTTACGAACTGAGTATACAACCAAACAACAGTATAATAAAGTTTTGAGTGTTGTAGAAATTGTTGAACGTCAACATGAAAACTTTATGGAATCTTTATCTGAATAAATAGTTCTATCTAATTTTTTAATAGCTCAAATATATTATTTTCCCTTGAAATTCAAATTATTACATATGTCTTTGTTTCTTTTTTGTATATTACCAATTGTTAACTATTAGTTTGTTGGCATATTTGATATATGTGGCAAATATTATAGTTTAAGGAAGAATTATGAAGGCATTAGATGATACTAGAAGGTAATGGTAGCTTCTAGTATAGTATAGAAGGTTTATAATCATTGTGTCTCACATTGATTATATAGATTAGTAATGTTATGTGAAGGTGGCGACTATCAAGTATATAAATAGGAGCTAATCCTCAAGTATTTTATGTAAGATAAGGCAATAAAAGGCATATTTAAGGCATAATTGGATGCCATTGAGGTACTCAAGGCAGTATTTGCCAGTACCATTGTTACTGTCTGTCTTCAATAAATTATTTTGTAATGTATATTCTATATTTTGTCATAGTTAACAATTGCCTTTGAAGCTTGAATGGAACTAACGTATCTTAAGCAAAGATAATATACAACTATAATAAAGAGATCATTCGAAGGAACAAAACAAAATAGATATAGTATTAAAAGATCTAGAATAAAAAACTTTTTTTTTTAAAAAAATCATACAAAGTAAGTTATAATATCAAGTTATAACAATAGGTTCAAAACAAACTGAATAAAGAAATAAACAACCACCTTAAAAACAATTTCGGTGGACAACTTGTGGGCCACTTCTATTTAAATGTGTTAGTAAAATTTTTTTTTTTATTTTTTAGATGGATTTCGGTCTATACCTTAGAATTTTGGTGATGTTTTCTTATTTGGGTTTCCATTTTTTAAATTAGGATCGGAGTTATTCTACAAGTATATATACAACGTGGAACAGTATATATCGCCAGAAAATCATCTAAAAAGACGAAAATCTATCTAAAAAAATAAAAAGAAAAAATAATGTTTATGTGATGGTGTCGACTTTAAGTATATACCACATCCAACCATAAGATAAATATGTTGCAGTGCTATATATAATGTAGCTCTGCATTATTCATACAAGTAACTAACATTCATTTTTTCTTCTCTTTTCAACACCACCACAATAACATGCGAGTGCGAGTAAGAATACGGGTACAGCACTTGTAAAAACTATTGAAAAAAATATAAGCTGACATATATACCACATACAGGTATATCAAAATCTAGACCAAAATGAAGAACCATATATGTAGATATATCTTTTCGGTCTAAAAAGTTAAATAAACAGGAAGAATTGTTCGTTTTTAAAACGAAAAAAATTGTGTTATAATTGAGAAAATTGACTTTGTATTGAAAATCTTTTAACGGCTTATTATTGTGTTAATGGACGCCCGATTGATTGATTGATCCCAAAACTTAATTAATGCAGATATTAGTATATATACCTATAGACTACAAGGTATCACGGTACTGATAAACTCTAACTATCCAGATCGATTCTATGGTAACATTATTAATGCCAACTTAAGAGTGATATAATAGTGTTACAGGTTTATCGACCAAAAGTAATAAAGTTATTATATCCCAATATGGTAGTCGGACGATACCCCAATACTAGATAGTAAAATAGAAATAAAAGTAAATAGTATATTTGTTGATTTATAAAAAGATAAAGAGAAGAAGCTCTCTTGTTAACTATAAATTAATATATATATATATTAGAAAATACCGTAACGGTAATTAGAGTGAGATACCGTGACGGTATGGATAGACTCTCTACTATGGTAACAATTATTTTTTGAGCCGCATCTAATGTAGGATTGAATGTAGGAATTTGGTTGGGACTTTTTTATGTGGTCGGAGCGGCCGACCGATCTTTTGTAGGTTGGTCAACATGTTAACATTTTGGCCATTTTTACCTTCATTCTGCCTCAATTTCATTCAATCATCCTTCAATGATAGAGGATTGCTAACAACTGTCCCCTTAGCTGGATTGGAGGCTTGATTTTGGCCTCATTGGGGCATTCCAACAGATGCAAAACTGTTTTCTAAGTCCACACCTTAAAATTTTGGTGATGCTTTCTTATTTAGGGAATGTTTTTTTTTGGAGTGGCATCGGAGTAAAAAAAAGCTCCGATATTCATTTTTTTTATCGTTCAGGCCGGATATATCGGAGTGCCGATGATTTATCTCATACTATTCACAGTTCTGTAAGATGGCTACGGTCTGGTATATTCATATACCTGAATGATAATGTATTAGTCTATGAGGAATACTTGTCCTATTTATATAGTAAGTCGGAGCCTAGCCTCCGATGGACGCGGTACTCCGACAGGAGCCATCCTATAGGTAATTGTAATTGTACCCAGTATACCGACAGTTCAATCTGTACTAAGATCTTCAATTTCTCAAGCACCATACACCATTACCTCTTTTATTTTTCTCACTTAGTACCTGGTAGACTATTAACTTCTTAATAAACGTTACTGACTTTTTTTTTTATATTGCTGATGATAATCTTCACCAAGACTAATCTAACGAACAATTACAAAACCTTAAGAATTCAAGATGTTAGTAATGATAATGTAATTCAACAACAAATTAATACTTAACTAAAAGAAACTATTAATGGCATTAATATATATATTATAAAAGCCCTTAAAAAATAATTACAGCCTCACTTACAGTAGTTGCATGCATGCATACAGTACAGTATATATAAATTTTAAAAACAAAAATTAACCCAGCACCTCACTAAAAAATAAGACTCCTGACGGCCTGTCAACGCTCAGATAGCTCCGTCTATCCAATGTGTATAGGTTTTTATATTACTAGCAAAAGAAGTCTCGAAGTTTGAAATGAAACCACATATTACGAACAGGTAATATAAACAACTACAATAGAAAAGAAAATTAAGAATAATAAAAAAACTTCTTGAATAAATCATACAAAATGATTAACCTAGTTCTAATCGCAGATTCAGAACAAACTGAATAGCCCTATAAATAACCACCTTAAAAACATTTTCGGTGGACAACTTGTGGACCGCTTCTATTTAAATGTGTTAGTAAAATATTTCTTTCTTTTAATTTTGATGTTTTCTTTTTATTTTTTAGATGGCTTCTCATCTTTTCTAGATTAAAATTTTGGTGATGTTTTGTTATTTGGGTTTCTATTTTAAATTAGGATCGGAGCAAAAAATAGCTCCGATCCCACTCAAAAAAAAACCTCCCAAATAAGAAAACATCACCAAAATTTTATGGTATGGACAAAAAACCATCGAAAAAAGGACAGAAAAACACCGGAAAAGTGATACCTACTCGTCGTATTCAGCCTTGGAAATCCACATCTGTTGGAATGTGCCCAATGAGGCCAAAATCGAGCCTCCAATCCAGCTAAGGGGACAGTTGTTAGCAATCCTCTATCATTGAAGGATGATTGAATGAAATTGAGGCAGAATGAAGGTAAAAATGGCCAAAATGTTAACATGTTGACCAACCTACAAAAGATCGGTCGGCCGCTCCGACCACATAAAAAAGTCCCAACCAAATTCCTACCCCAAAGTTCATTCAATCAAAGAAAGCTCTTCTTTTCTTATTAAAATCTTGAAATTATTTTTAAGCCACATTAGATGTGGCTCAAAAAAAATAATCCCCAAAAATCTCCAAAAAAAAAAAAGTTTCTTGTAAAAGGGAAGAAAAAATAACATACACAGAGTATTTTCTTTCTGGTGGAGCAATAATTTTAATCTTCATGGAAGATGGAGCCAAAACAGTAATTTCTTTTTGTAATCGTTCAGGTAAACCAGCATATAAAGTAGTACCACCAGACATAACAATGTTATTATACAATTCTTTTCTAACATCAACATCACATTTCATAATAGAATTAAAAGTAGTTTCATGAATACCTGGAGATTCCAAACCCAAAACAGATGGATGGAATAATGCTTCTGGGGCTCTGAATCGTTCATTACCAATAGTAATAACTTGACCATCTGGTAATTCATATGATTTTTCCAATGATGATGATTGAGCAGCAGTTTGTAATTCTTGTTCAAAATCTAAAGCAACATAACATAATTTTTCTTTAATTTCTCGAACAATTTCACGTTCTGCAGTAGTAGTAAATGGATAACCTCGTTCAGCTAATAATTTCATCAAATTATCAGTTAAATCTCGACCAGCTAAATCAATTCGTTTAATAGCATGTGGTAATGAGAAACCAGCATAAATTGGAACAACGTGAGTAACACCATCACCAGAATCCAAAACAATACCAGTAGTTCTACCAGAAGCATATAAAGATAAAACAGCTTGAATAGAAACATAGAATGCTGGAGCATTGAAAGTTTCAAAAATAATTTGAGTCATTTTTTCTCGATTTGATTTTGGATTAACTGGAGCTTCAGTTAATAAAACTGGATGTTCTTCTGGAGCAACTCGTAATTCATTATAAAAAGTATGGTGCCAAATTTTTTCCATATCATCCCAATTGGTAACAATACCATGTTCAATTGGATATTTTAAAGTTAAAATACCTCGTTTTGATTGTGCTTCATCACCAACATAAGAATCTTTTTGATTCATACCAACCATCATACCTGGATGTCTTGCACGACCAACAATTGATGGGAAAACAGCTCGTGGAGCATCATCTCCAGCAAAACCGGCCTTACACATACCGGAACCATTATCAATAACTAACTATTTACAAATTTGTTAGTAATTTTTTTATTTTTTTTCTACATGAATTGTCGTGTTTTAACATACAGCAGCGACTTCGTCTTCCATTTTTAATGTTTTGTTGAATATATAGTAAAAAAGATAGTCTTAAAGGGAAAAAAGAAGAGAAGAAAGAAAAAAAAAAAGGGAAGGGAAAAAAAAAAGAGAGAGAGAGAAAGAGAAGAGGAAAGAAAGAATAATACCGACGTGTCACCAAAAGCTGGTAAACCTCCCTATTTTTTTTTTTTTTTTTTCTTGTAATAAATAAGCCATGGTAACACCGCCTGGTTTTTTGTGGACTAAAAATATTACGCTAGTTTACAATTGGCTGTTTATTGTTATTGCTGCGCACGCCAAAACGGAATTATAGTACTTTTAAACAAACACAAATCTTTGCTATTCAGTGGTTCTAAATATCAGTTTGAGGGCTAGAAAAATATCCCAACTTGAGGGTAACCCCTTTTGTCTCCTCTTTCTTCGTGTGTGAAAAATTTCCAGCCACTTTGTTTTTGTTTTTTTTCATTAAGGCTAGTATTATTATTTTTTGAAATTTCACCCCTCTTTCTATTTTTAAACGGTTTTGTTATTTAATCCCAACAACCATGATTTTTTTTTTTCTCCATGAAAAAAAATTTTTACTGGTGTGCGGCTTAAATTATTTATCTACTAATATAAGATCTAGATTTCATTTTATTTTGTAGATTCGTGATGAGATGATGAGAAAGATATCGATGGAATAGATTCTCTTGAGCTATCACTTTTTTTTTCTATAACCGCTGTTATTGTAGTCCTTTAATATTTGTTAGAACTTTAATAAAATTCGATGGATTATTTACTATACAGCTAATTAAGCATATGGAGAGTTGTAAAATGAATAAGTGATACATTTATCATAACGTTGAACTTGGAGATAAAGAAAAATGGATTATAAATCAGGGGATGTAAGATGACGATCGGGTTTTTCCTTTTCCTTTGCAAGCGTATTTTATTTTAATTACACGCCAGTACACTACTTTTTGGATTATCTTTAATAGCCCATTTCTAACTGATGGAGCACAATTTAACTTACTTGTGTTGTTGTATGGTTGTTTGAAATTACGCCAAAATGATAATATGCTGTGCCATCACTCGTCAGAGTGGCAAAATCAGACTTAAATGTTGGAGACTAAAAATTAAAACAATCGGTTCGACGAACTCCAAGACATTCTTTATCCGAGTTAAAGTTACGTTAATACGTGGCTAATAAATAAGCCAAAAAAGACTTAGTAAACAATACATACCATCTTTGAAACCCAGTCGTAATCCATTTCTTGATTCGTTTAATTTACTGTTAGTACCCCTGCCAGTAGTGTACAGTATTGAAAAAATTATAAGTACCAGTACTTTTTTTTTTTGAAGCTCTACTTGGCAGTTAGTGCTATTCATAGTTATTCCTTTACCCCTTAAAATATTATTTACTCAAACTCGATACCAATTTTTCGCTTGAATAAGGTACTTTAGCTTACGTTTTGAGAATTTCGAAAAGGTAGAATCATTGTTATTTCTTCCCCCCCTGAATTTCAATTGAATTTTAGTAGTAACTGTACTACTAAGTTTATATAGTAAGTGTGTATATTACTACCAAAACTGCTAACCTTGGAATTTCGGGACATAATAATAACTATTTATATATTGACTAAACTACTGAGTTAATATCAAACCTGATACAAAATGATTTGACAGGATGTCAATACTCATTGTATACCCAATTCCATTTAAGCTTGTGTTGATCCATATATTTGGCATTAGATCTACATTAAAATTCGGTTGACATCCTGTCAGTGTAATATTAAAATAATAGGTAGGTTTAAGTTAATTGGTATTATATGGTATAATCAATTATATATACATTAATACACATGGGATACTTGCTGATTATTGTAACCTTGTCGTATAGGCAAAAATAAAGTATCTAGTAATTTAAAACCCTTGTTCATTCTTTATATATAATCGAACATGTTTGACACGTTACAATATTAGTTATGAAAGTTTGGTACTAGTACTATATACTGTATAACATGGTATGAATAGTACAAAAATTCTAGATCAGTTTAACAATACTATAGGTATATGGAGAAGTATGTATTTATTATAACACTAGTATTATTAGCTAAATAAATTGGTGTCAGATCTTTAATATATTTTATACTTTATATATACCTTAATAATATTATTTAAATTTGTAACAGTAACAACTATGCATATATCTGCAAGATATTTAAGTGTATACTTACTTCTAAAATAATTAGCGTATTAGATAAAGATATATACTGTATTTCAAAATTAAATAGCTAGTTGATAGCTAGAGTACTATATACTGTATTCGAATGGAAATACAAACACACCCTTTTTCAATTCTTTAACCGAAGTATTTTAAAAAAAAAAAAACACTAAACGCGCTTTGATGAGCTATCAATCTTTCAGTGAATGAGTTAACTTTTATATTACAGTAATTGTAGATAAATTTGAATATTCTTAGAAGCAAAATTTATACCTGTAGCTTTCGGGCGTCTACAGTAGTTCATTGATTGCCGACGCGTTGTGGTAACCATGACAACCCTAAATTTCAGTAACAAAAAAAACCAATGGCCCGATCGCAGTCGACACTTTATATTTACTTACACCTATACGTGTTTAAAGATATAGACAGCTGTATACAAAAAACTGATACCATAGGTAGTACTGCTACATATTGATTATAGGACTACCTGGTGTATGTGTTGACTTCAGTAATTTTATGGGTACCTATTAGAACTTAAAGCGCTATAATCGAAATATCGGTAATGTGGAACCATTAATATAAAGCTAACCACTCATCCTGCACATGTGTCAACTATACGTTTGGTATAAAGGTAACTATTATGATATAATCTGATGTAATTATACCATGGTAGGATATATACCAAGTATATATGATAATATTTTCATTCATAATCGATGATAAATTTTTCAATTAAAAGGATCTCATAATTTAATATTTTTAGATATTATAGATTGGATCTTCATTTGCCCTTAATTGAAGCAGCTCCATGGCTAACAATTTTTTTTTTTGGATATTACTGTATGTATCAAATACAACCCAAAATTGTCACAATTTAATTTAAGCGTTTATCATGAATTTCTATCCAAGATTATAGATAACAAGCAGTTGTAATTATATATATTAGACAATTAAATATCCAGAGTAAAACATATAACACTGAGAACCATAGTCGGTTCTATAGTAACTCAGTAGATCGATGCCCGATATGTCTAATTTGAATCGTATAATGTAATACTATAAATATTTAGTACTACATCGATCGTTGATCTTATGAGTTTGAATATATACATTAAAAACCTGTGATTACTTCCTGCGTTCGGTCAGAGTACTTAATAACATGTATAATGTATACCAAGATCGATCAAATAATACATTTGAGAACGCAATATCAAATAAATAAACCATCTTCTTTTATTCTTTCCTCAAAAACCAATGCTTCAATTAATTACTTTACTTGCTTTAACAGCAAGTGCAACATTATTTGATTCTTTTTCAAATCAAAAAGTTTTAAAAGAAACAACTAATGATATTGAATATATCCCATTTAAACCACCAGCAATTCCATTAGCTGTTAAAGGTCCTTATACAAATTTTTATCAATCAACTGAAAATGATATGACTTTAAACAGTGATGAAGGTTCAATTATTAATTGGGATGGTAGAAAAGTTGGATGGATTGGTTATGTTATTGTTGATAAAGAATATTATCAATATATGGGTCCAAAAGATTATAATTTAAATGTTGAAGTTAATCAAAAATTACTAAAGTTAAATGGGATTCTCAATGGTCAAATTATATTTTTAATGATAAAGTTGAAATGAATGTTAATTTTTTCAAGTCCAGTTATTCCTGATGATTTATGTCGAACTAGTATTCCATTAAGTTATATGAATGTTCAATTTAAAAGTTTAGATGGTGAAGAACATACTACTATTTTATATAATGGTGTTCAAGGTTCAATGGTAACTGGAGAATCAGATGTTGATATAGGTGCATGGATGGGTGATTGGTGGCCAAAAAGATTTATGTATTTTGGTATTGAAAGAAGATGATTATAATATGTCCAAACAGGGTCGACTCCATTTTGCAACTAGATGGGATGGTGAGCGAAAATCTAATACACTAGGTTATGATAAAAGCTTCAAATTTACATCGGGAATTTTTTGAACATTGGAAATTATCTGCTGAAAAACGGGTTAAATTTAGAACTGCTGGTGATGATGTAGAATATGCTTTTACACAACTTTTATTGAACAACAAGAAACGGTATTTTCACTAGGGAAATTAAACCAATATTGAATATATGGGTAAAAATGGTTTGACAAGATTAAATAATTGGGGGAAATGTTATCCTGATACTCATGGGTTTAAAGATTTTAATTATAATTATGTTGCTGATTTTTGGTATATTGCATCTAATCAACAAGAACAAAAATTAAAAAATGATATTAGTTATTACCAAAAGATTATGATTTTGAATCATCAAAAGGTTATAAATTAGAAGATGATTATAATCATAAACATGATCAATTTGGTTTTAGAAATCCTCAAGATTTATCTAAAGGTGAAAGTCCTCCAGGAATTTTAGAACCTAAAGCTTATTATGCTATTACTGCATTATCAACAAGACAAATTTTTGGTTCATTAATTTTTACACCAAGACCAGATTCAAATAAACCATATGTATTTATGAAAGATACTTCGAGATCTAAAGGTATTAACAATATTGATAATATAACTTGGCACCATATTTTATTTGGAGTATCAATATTAAAAAATTTATTAGATCCAGTATTTGATATGATTGATTTGAGATATTATTCTGATACATTTTTGTTAGATTCTTATGACGATTTACTGCACCAAGACATGGAATTAATAATATTGGATATTTTCCAAGGGCTGTTAAAGTATGGTGAAGATAATTCGACAGCAGTTGATGATTCTAGTGATATAATTTTATCAACTTATATGTATTATAAATCAAATGATATAAAATATTTAAAGGATTGATTTGATATTTTGGAACAATATGGTGATTATTTACCAATGTATTCGTTACAAATACAACTGATCAATTATCAAGTCAAACTAATTTAGCAGTTAAAGGATTTGTTGCATTAAAAGCATTGAGTGAAATTGCAAGTGTTTTGAAAGAGAATTATCCTGATGAAGATAGAGGTGAAAAAGAATCTTTTAATAGACTTAAATCAAAATATTCAATGGACTCAAGATTATTATATTTAGAATGGAATATGCATTAGATGTTACAAAAAATTATTCATTATTAAGTTATAATTGGGATCATTCTTGGGGTCAATTATTTAATGCCTACCCAGCAGTTTTATTAGATTTAGATGTTGATGGTTATACTGATTGGGATCGTATATATCATCCTGGTGAATTTAGATCATTGGCACAAAATTTAACTTCAAGTTTATTATCAAGATCATAAAAATATGGTATCCCAATTGATTCAAGAAGTTCATTAACAAGTACTAGTTGATGTGGACAGCAAATTTAACAAATGATGAAGAATTAAGAAGATATATTATTACAACAATGTGTTATTATTTACAAGAAAGTAATACTGGTAGACCATTCCTAGATTCAATTGATTCAAAAACTGGTGGATTTATTGGAGAAAAGTTTATGAATAGGCCAGTAACAATGTTGGTGGTCATTTTGCTTTATTAGCTAATCATAAATTAGGTTTAAAATATTAGAATAATTTCAAGTATTAAAAACATACATATGCATAAACTAAGCTTAAGACAACCATATTATAATTTTTTTTTTTATAACTAAAAATCTTACGAACCGTCAATTAGACTTCATGTACAAGTACAAGTATAATATATCAAATTGGTACCTCGAGCTCGATAGAATCCATATGAACTTGTCTATTGAAAATTGTACCAATACCCGCTTTAGCCTAATTGTTTTTCAAGACAAACAATTACTAAGTATTGGACTGACATAACTTTAAATTACAATAAACTTTGTCTTACGGGGTATTTACATGTGCAGCTGCACTGTACTGTACCACGGTTGATTAATCTAAGATCTCAGCTTAGATATATATAGACAGTGTCGGGCATAAATTGGTAACTCTTTGAAACCTTATGCATGTCAAATAATCCCGGAAATGTCTTACCTGCAACTTATTGTCTCAAATTTATCCGGATTTGTAAAATCATACAAAAAAAGTTTTAATTACTACTTGTTACTATATAATAATCTAATGATCAATATCTTCCCATTGACGACCTTTAACATTAGCTAATTCTTCAGCAGTCATAACTTTACCAGTAGTAAAATAACCAGAATGAATTTTAGCATCAATTTCAACTCTTGAATCAGGTGGGATCATTTCATCAGGAATAGGAATTCTTTCTAAAATTGGAATACCTTGTTCAACAATAGCATCATGTTTCATATTTGACATTGATAACATTCTATCAATTTTTGTAATACCCAAGAAATGTAAAATATCAGGCATTAAAACTTGAAATCTCATATCTTTAACTCCAGCAATATTTTCAGTTCGTTTAAAATACATTGCAGCAGTATCACCACCTCTTTTTCTTGCATTATAAACTAAATATTTAGTAACTTCACCTAAAGCTCTACCTTCTTTTCTAAAATAAATAACAACTCCACTACCACCATCTTGAGCTTGTTTAACTGCTTCACTAATACCAAAAGTTAAATAAGGTCGACAAGTACAAATATCAGAACCAAAAACATCACTACCATTACATTCATCATGAATTCTTAAAGCCAATTTACTATTTGGATCACTAACTTTTGAAGGATCACCAAAGATATAAACAGTCATACCACCAATTGGTGGTAAAAAAATTTTAATATCACCTCTAGTAATTAATTCTGGATATGAACCACCAGTATCTTCAAATAATGCTCTTCTTAAAGTAGCTTCACTAATACCAAATCTTTTTGCAACACCTGGTAAATACCAAACTGGTTCAACAGCAACTTTAGTAACTGCTAAATCACCATCAGAATTTAAAACAATTGAACCATCAACTTTTAATTTACCTTGTTTAACTTCATCTCTAATTTCTGATAATTGCATATTAGCTTTTGTAACTGCAATAGTTGGTCTAATATCTAATCCAGTATCTTCAAATAACCAAGGAGCCATTGCACCAAAAGGATCTAAAGAAACAATTTTTTCTGGATCACCCCAAGCTGGATGTGGACCAACTTGAACTGGTGGTTCAGCATTAGTAAAATCAGGTTTATGATTAATTGGTAAATCATTAATTGCAACAGCTAATGCATGATAAATTGAATAAGAACCAGAATGAGCTCCAATAGCATTTCTAATTTTAATAGTTGAAGGAGATCTTGATGCAACAATTGGACCTCTTTCTTTAGCACTTGATGCACCCCATTTTAATGGAACTGGATTAACACCTGCTTGACCTGGATAAGTAGTTAAAATGACTCTATTACCCCATTGAGAAGGACTTGAAGATGGTAATGGAATACTTGGAGTACCTTCTTTTTCATCTTTAATTTCAGGAGGAGGAGAAGGAGGTTTTTGTTGTTTTTCTGTTAAACTAATAACTTGAGAATTAATTTCTAATAATGATCTTGCTAAATCATTATTACTTGAAGTAACTCTATCAGCTAATGCTTGTTGAGATAGTTGCAAATTTTTGATTGCTTCAGCTAATTCTTTAATATCACTCATTATGAATATAGTGAGGAGAAAGAAAATACGTGGTTCAAGTTGGGTTTAAATAGTTTTTTTGTAAATCCAAGATAGTGGAGAAACAATACATGTGAGGGTTTCACTCCCACCGGAACGCGGAGAAATAAAAATACAACCAATTTTTTTATTACTAAATTAAAGTACATTGACTATTACCAAATCGATCAATTTTACATCCACTAGTAAATTCATCAAAATATGGTTCTAAAGGTTCAAAATCTTGAAATATCTCATCTTCTTCATCATCAGAATCAGTTAATTCTTTTAATTTTTTTTCTGCTTCTTTTTTATCTTGTTTAACTAATTTAATATATTGAGTTATAGTTATTTTCATTATATTTGTAAAAGTTCGATGACCATGATGTTTAGCAAATCCATTATCAGTAATAGCTTTTTCCCATTTAATATTTGAATCTTTTAATAATTGTTTACAAATTAATTTAACTTTATAAGCAGGTGCTAATTTTTGAATTTTATTATCATTTGGATTACATCTTTTACAAGGTGTTAATCCTTCTGATTCTGCTTTTAATGCATTATCATAAATTATAATTTCGTCACGATTATGCACTTTTCTTGCCTTGCAGCTTGGTCTACAATATAATTTTGTTTTTTTCATTGAATAAACAAATGTACTATTTTCAACCGGTTTTTGAGCTGAAATTATTTTAAATCGATTATAATCTTTCATGGTTGATTATTCTACAAAAAAAATGAGGAAAAAAACATGATTTATATAGAATAATATATTAATAAATAAATTTTTTTTTTAGTCTTTTTTTGTATACTTTATTAAATACCCTGCATTAAAAAAAAACTTTAAATATGTCTCAAACTCAAGTCAAATCAACGGCTTCCATTTCTTCTTCTTCTTCTTCTTCTTCTTCTTCATCCTCTTTATCATCATTTCCTTGTTCATTATTATTCATATAACTTGATAAACTATCAGTATTACCTTTTAATTGTTTAAATTCAGGTTTTAAAGAATATTTACTTGCATAAGGACCTTTTCGATTCATAACTGCCATTTGTTCCAATGTTTCTTTTAAATACGATTCTGGTTGATGAGTTCGTTCTCTTAAACCTCTTAAAGACCAATATTCATATTGTTCAAATAATTTGAATAATAAATCCAATAATTCGTTTTTTGGAATTCTTGTTGCTTTTCCTTCTGGTTTGTTTGTATCTTTTTTTTGTGATGTAATAAATGATGGTTGATTTTTTAATAAAGAACCAATACTTGGTGCATTAACACCAGGCATTGTTTCTCTAAATTCAATTCGTTCTCTTGATGGTGCATTTGATTGTAATGCTAATCTTCTTTCTCCAATAATTTTTGAATATAATGGATCATTAATATCAGGTTGTACACTACATTCATGACATACTTTACCTGCTAATGCTGTTTTCTTTGGAATTGTTTGAACATATGCAATATATCCATCTCTATTAAAATTTCGATATTTATATTTACCTTTTGCATTTTGTCGTTGTTTTTCTCTTGCTTCTTTTTCTGCATTTTGACCTTCTGTACTAAGAACATTTTCTCTTTTTGCTTTTTTATATTTTGGTAAATCTTTTTCTGTAAAAACAAATGTATTATCAACTTCTCGTTTATTTAATTTAATATCATAATGTTTTGGTATATCTTTATTAATTTCATTATTATTTAATTCTAATCTAACTTTCCATTCATCATTATTATTTGTATTTTGTTTAATTTTCATTTTACCCAAATCTTGACCTGTTGGAGGATTTTTTGACCATTGTTCCATTAAAAAATGTGGTAATTTAACTAACCAAACATTATTACCTGCTGATGACATGTCTAAATCTAGATCCTCCATATCTAATTCTTGTGGTTTATCATCTTTTTCATCTTCTTCATCTGATGATACTTCAACATCGTCTTCAAATTCTTCTTTTTTTTCTACTTCACTCATTGTTGTGGTGAGAAATTATTTTTTTGATGAATTTTTTTTTTTTTTGTGGACTTTTTATTCTTCCCAACACCAACCACAAAAAAAAAAAAAAGTTACAATGGATTTTAGTGCGTTAATGAAAAATGAAATAGCCAAAAAAAAAAAAGAAGCTAGTAAATTAGTAAAGAATGGACAATTAAAACCATCAGAACTAGAACAACAAAAAATAGAACAAGAAGAACAAGAAGAATTGGAAAAAGAAAAAAAGAAACAATTAAAAAGAAAAGAACGAGAATTACAAGAACAAGAATATAATGAAACTTATAAAAAAAAAAAATCTAATCAAGATAAACAAAAAATTAAATTAGAAATATCTATTGATGAAATTATTAATAAATTAAGAGAATATAATGAACCTATTTTATTATTTGGTGAAACTGATTTAGATCGATATAATAGATTAAAAAAAATTCAAAGACAAATTATAAAGAAAAAAGAAATTGAAAAAGAAGTTTTAGAAGATTATATTATAATTCCTCAAGATGTTATTGATAATCAATTAAAAGTTAATTTACAAATTAGAAAATATATCAAATATTTATTAAAAAAATGGTATGAAATAGATAATAATGATTTATTTGAAAAAACCAAAACATCATTAGAACCATTATTTGATCTTTTAAGATATAATGAATTGGAAGAAAAAATGTTTGCACCATTAACAGCAGTTTTAATTGCATTACAACAACAAGATTATCATGAAGCAAATACAAAATATACCGATTTAAGTATTGGTAGAAAAGCATGGCCAATTGGAGTAGCAGCAGTTGGGATTCATGCAAGACAAAATTTGGCAAAAATTCAAGGAAATAGTGAAGATGGAGCTAATATTATGAAAAGTGAATTAACAAGACAATGGATTACATCAATAAAAAGATTAATAACATTTTGTGAAACAAATAAATTACATTGAATATTTTTTGGCTTCCATACCAGTTGGAGGATCAACAGGATATTGTTTATCTTTAACATCATTCCAATCAGTTGATAATGCAGTACCTTGAGATTCAACATAACTTTTCATCATTGCACGTTTAGTATCTTCATCAGCATCTTTAAATAATTGTTGGAAAAAATCATCACCTTCTTTTTCACCACCCAATTGTTCCAATTCTTTTTCTGCAACTTGATCCCAATTTTTATTACCATGAAAAGTTGGTAATTTTGGTTCATTTAATGCAGCTCTCATATCATCTAATGAAACTTTTTGTTCTTCTTGTTCATTAGTAGATTTTAAATCTTTCCAATGAATATCATTTTTTTTAGCTAATGTTAATTCAATTTTTGTACCAAAAATTTTAAATGAAGATTCTGATGGATTAATTTCATTTCCCAATTCAATTGAATATTCAAATGGACTATCATCTGGTTGTTTTGTAGTTAATTTAATTTTTAATGAATCAATTTCAACATTAGTTTTATCTTTTGGTAAATTTTTTAAAAAAATTGATAAATTAATAAAATTTTTATTTTGATACCAATCAAATCGAACTTTATCCAAATCATAAAATTGTTCTTTTTTCTTTAATTCTTCTGCTTGTTTTTGATATTCTTTCTTTAATTCTAATGCTTCTTTTAAATCTTTATCTTCATTCGATTTATCAACTTTTTCATCATTATCATCATCTAATTCTTCAATTTTTTGTTTTGGTTTAGATTCTTTTAAAATTGGTTCTGGTACTTTTAAATCTGGAATTTCATCAATAACTAAAGTTTCATCATCATCTAATTTATTTTGAACTTTATCAATCCATAATTCTAAAGATTTATCTTTATTATCATAT
This sequence comes from Blastobotrys capitulatus, assembly GCA_030564325.1. NCBI lineage: Eukaryota > Fungi > Ascomycota > Dipodascomycetes > Dipodascales > Trichomonascaceae > Blastobotrys > Blastobotrys capitulatus. The sequence goes on along the minus strand of JAJLUL010000136.1, from coordinate 34,702 downwards.
TTTTTTGCCCAATCTAATGATGCATCAGCATCAGCATATCTTTTTAAATAAAATGCTGCAATACCTCTTCTAAATTGACCTTCAGCGATTAATTCTCTTCTACCTAATCGATGAGCATTTGCAATGGCCATTTCAGAATTATCAAAAGATTTTTGATATTCTTTTAATCTTTGATAGGCAGTTGATAATTGTAAATATGGTTTTGCTTTTTCTGGTGAATATTTAATAGCTTCATTAGCTAGTTGAACAACTTTTTCAAAGTTTTTTTCTTTCAAAGCTTGATCTGCTAGTTGAATGTTTCGTTCAGCGGACATGTTAGTATATAAAGTGGTTGTGGAGAGAGAAAAAAAAAAAATGGTGAGGTGAACACTTATATATATAACACGAAAAAAAATATTCCAGAAGTTTTTAAACTTTTTGAGGAGGTTTAGTAAAAGTAAATAAATGAGGTTGAGGTTTTCAACACACAAGTGAAATCACGTGGAACATTAGAACCCACGTGACCAACGGAGCGGCTTAAAAAAAAAATTTATCAAAAAAAATTTAAAAAAAAATTTATCAAATTTTAGATAACTTCATTAATACTATTAAAAATGATTAATACAGTTATTTTAGATTCTGGACCTTTAATTACTCAAACTTTTACAGAATTATCAACATTAGCTGAAAATTTTGTTACCACTCCAAGTGTAGCAGCCGAAATCAAAGATGAACGAGCAAGAACTAATCTTCAATTATGGGGAGATAATTTAAAAATTAGACAACCAAAACCAGAAAGTATAAAAATTATTAATGATTTTTCAAAAAAAACTGGTGATTTTCAAAGTTTAAGTAGTACAGATATACATATTTTAGCATTATGTTATGAATTAGAATGTGAATTAAATAATGGAGATTGGAGATTAAGAAAATATCCTGGTGAAATTAAGAATAAGAATACTAACCAAAAACCTGAACAACAAGAACCAGAAGAACCAGAACCAGAACAACTACAAGACGATGATGGTTTTACAGTTGTTAAAAAACCAAAAAAAACCAAAAAAAAACCAGAAACAGAATCTCATATTGAAATTATTGAATGGGATGATAATGATGAAGGATGGATTGGACCAGATGATGATGATAAAGAAGTTTTTGGAGGAGGTGCATTAGAAAAAGAAGTTAAATATATTAAAGCAGCTATGAGTTCTGGTGATTTTGCAATGCAAAATGTTGCATTACAAATGGGATTAAATTTAGTTAATCCAACTAATGGTAAACAAATTAAAAAAGTTAAAAATTGGATGTTAAGATGTCATGCATGTTTTAAATTATGTCCATTACCAACAAATGGTAAACCATTACAATTTTGTCCAAAATGTGGTTTAAATACATTATTAAGATGTTCAGTTTCAGTTATGGATAATGGTAAATTACAAGTTCATTTAAAGAAAAATATGCAATGGATTACAAGAGGTGATAGATATAGTTTACCATCACCACAATCAAAAAATGCTAGAAGAACAAGACATGAAAAGAATCCAGTATTATTAAGAGAAGATCAAAAAGAATATCAAAAAGCTGTTAAAGATGATTTATGGAAAAAACGACAAAATGAAAAAATGTTGGATGAATGGATTGGATCTGGATCTGCTGATAGTGTTGGTACACCATTTGCAATTTCTGGTTATAAAAGAGATGCAACAAGACATACTGGTGTTAGAGTTGGTATGGGTCGGTATGTAAATTCTGCACGTAAAAAAAAAGTTTAAGAAATTTTTAATTTTTTTCACAACAACAATTTTTTCTAACAATGGCACAAGCTATTTCCGAACAAGTAGAAAATATTCCTGGATATGATGTAGTAGTTGATGGTTGGAATGAATTCGCTGAAGAACATTTACAAACTAAAGATCCATTTTATGAAACTATCAATGATGAAGAAAAAAGAAGAAAACCACCAAAAAATATAACAAAAGAAGAAAGAAAAATTTGGAAAAAAGTTATAAATAAAGCATGGACTCATGATAGATGTTTCTTTGGATGTTTTTGGTTAGATTTAGGAATTGGTAGTGCTCCATTAGTATCATTAATTCCAATTATTGGACCAATAGTAATGTGGGTTGTACATGGTAGATTAGTGGTTGCTGCTGAACAAGCAAGAATTCCTGCAAAATTACATGCTAAAATGACTGCAAATATTACATTTGATTTTTTAATATCTTTAATACCAGTTATTGGAGCCTTTTTTGAATTTATGAATAAATGTAGTACGCGTAATGCTGCAATTTTTGATACTTGGTTAAGAAATCGAGGTAATCAAATGGCTGAACAATTAGGACCATTTGAACGAGTAGAAAGAAATAATAATAATAATACAAATAGACAAATAGTTGGTGAATATTAATTATTATGAAAAAATTCTTTTGAAACCATTTTTTGATAATGGTTCTAATGGACATTTAGATCTTGGATGAACTGTATACATCCCTTCTAATCCCATAAAATGAACAGTATAATGACACAACAACATCCAATCTCCAGGATTTGCTGCAGTCATATGTAAAGTTAAATATTCTCCTGGTTGAGAACCAACAGTTGGAACATGAGTTCCATCACCAAATGGTGAAATGACATTATTACCATGCCAATGCAATGAATGAGGAGCATCCCCCAAATTATAAACATACCAAATAACTGGATCATCAACACACATTTCAAAAGGTGGTAAATTCATAAAAGAATAACCATTTAATGAATAAAATACATTACATGCATCACTTAATCCTTTACATGCTGGATCATTAACAGATTGAGGTTCCCAATAAGTCCAATTCATTCCAGGATATTTATATGGTTCATTAAGGTCACTAACAGTTTGTTTATAATATGAAGGTAAATGTTTTTCAACATTATGACCAGTTAAAAATGATGATCTTTCATCTAACATTAAATAACCAACAACAAATTCTCTAAATTTTGACATTGTTTTTTTCATTTGTTTTCTTTGATAAATAATTGTGGTACCAAATAATCCACTATTTGTATCTTGAGGCATACTAACAAATCCATGATAACCTAATAATCTTGATGGTTGATTTTTTGGTGGAGCTAAATCATCAGTAACTAACCATTTATAAACAAAACAATTATTATAATCAACACTATCACCTGGTGACATACAACCAGTTTGATTATAATAAACAGATCCTTCATTTTCTTTTGAATAAAATAATCCCATTGAATGTAAACTTGCTTTAAAATCTGGAATTTTATTAACTAATAAAACTTCAATAATATCACCAACTTCTGCTCTCATAATTGGTCCTTGTAAACCTAACCATTTTTCTTGTTTAGTTTTTTTGGTAAAAGTTGCATCTGTATAACCTCTATAAACAGCTTTATCATATTTAGTACCCATTGTTTCATTAGTTTTAATATAACCTGATTGTTTAACTCTAAAACTTTCTTCTGCAGGTACACCTAACCAATTATCCCAACCTGAAGGCATATAATCCCATTCTTCTAATTCTGCTGCTAAATAATATCTTCTAACATTACCTGAAAATTTAAATGTTGAGGGATAATACCCAGGTAATTTCCCATTCATTGCTGCTGCACATTCTGGTAAACTAGCATTAAAATGAATTACTTCAGTTGCAAATGTTAATTGAAGTAAGCATATTGATGCTAGAATTTTAAAAAACATTGTGAGATGGGTTGCAAAGTTTTTTTTTTTTTTTTAGGGGATCAATTTATTTATATATGATTTCAATATCCTTGTAAATGGGGTTGAAGAATGGAACGCTGATCACTATTATAGTTACTTGAATGGGGTTTGAAAATATTTATATAAAAAAATAAGGGTGGAAGGGCTTATGTATACATTTCAAGGAGTTTCCCATAAATCGGTAAATAAATAAGATCGCGATCTAATCCCAATCGGGTAATAGATCAACTACACAATAAAGAACAATAATAATAGAAAAAAAAAAAATGCATTTAAACCGTTAGTAATCTATCTTGGCAATAATAAATAATATTTAGTACTCAGCTAATCTTAACTTTCTTCCAATTTCTTTTGGAATATGTCTAGCTTTTCTAGTAGAACCATCAGGACTTGGAGCTCTTGATCGTTGTAAAAAACTATCTTCATCATCTGGAACATCAAAATATCCATAACCACCTAACATTGAACTAATATTATCTTTTATTTTTGGTGCAGGTAATGATCTACCAAAATGTTCATGTTGTTCTTTAACACTAATATTAGTATTTGTTGAATAAATTTGATCAGGACTCCATAATTTTGAATCTTTTGGAGCAGTCATATTATATAATCTTTTAACTTCCAAAAAATATGCACTTAAAGTATCTAAAAATCTTCTTGTTTGTCGATGTTTTGATCCAACACAAAATGATATACTATCTTTTTTTAAAATATATCCAATACCAAACCCTTCAGGACTAACTGGTCCAAATCCAAATAATTTTAATGCAGGATTACCACAATTACTGGTTGATAAAATAACATTACCTAATTTATCCCATCCACTATCAGCAAAAATACTTGGAATTGTTAAATCATCACTATTAGTACTACTACTACCTGATGAAGTTGATAAAGTATCATCATCATTATTTTCTTCAACCATTCTTTTCCAAATACAAAATAATGCATATAAATGACGATCTTGTCCCATACCTTTTGCACATCTTGAAGTTATTGAAACATGTTTTTCACATGCTTTCTTTAAATAATCCATTTTAGTACTTGCTAAAGTATCTTCACAAAATTTTCTAACAAATTTAACAGATTCTTGTGATACACATCTAATTGATTCAGTTCTACCATGTAAAAATTTTTTTGTCATTGCTGGTTCATAAGTACATTCAACTTTACCATATAAAGAATAATAAGCAGCTTGAAATCCCATTTGAACAAATGCATCTGGTGAAAATCCCATTTGTTTAATAGTATCTTGACCATAATGATCAAATTCTAATGCTTCAAATTCATTTTGTTGAATTAAATCTGCTAATCTTGTTTCAGCAAATCTTAATGCTAAAGTTAATTCTTGAGTCTTTATCCATTCTAATTTTCTTGGTGTTATACATAAATTTGAATAATTAATTTTTGAAGGATCTGGACTATTAGTTGTCCATAAACTTGGTGCATGACCATTAATACTTTTTGCAAATTTTAAAATTGTATCAGTATAAATATCACTTGCAAATCTTAAAACAGTATGACCATCAACACCAGTATGTTCAAAATTAATTCCAGCTTTTGCATTTTTTGTTACAATAATTTGTAATTTATCATACCATCTATTTGTACATGTACCAACTTGAACACCTCTTTCAATTTCTGATGTACCACATAACATATTACCTGCTAATTCTGCTAAAGTTTGAGGTTCATTATGATCTAAACAAACAACAAATAATGCCCAATCAATTTTTCTTAAACATTCCAAATTATTAGTATCATCATCATTTTCTTGTTTCATCATATTATCTCTAATTCCAGCCCAAATTCTTCTATTTTCTGTAGTTAATACACCAACTGCTCCTTTACTTGCTTCATTAATTGGAGTCTTTGCAGCATCTTCAACAATTAATTGAAAATTTCTTGCCATATCATGTTCTGTTAATATAATATCATTATTTTCATTCAAAACATCAAACCAATAAAATTGTGATCTACATATAACAACTATATGTCTTGATTGATTAAAACTTTGCATAACACATCCTGTTGTAGTTGGAATTCTTGCACTACCAAATAATCTTGAATATTGATACATACATAATTTTTGACCTCTAAAATCATCTGGTGGTAATTCTTCTTTTCTTAATGCTCTAATAAATCTTAATGAACTCATACTTAAATCAGCAGCTCTACTAACTTGACTTGTTGGATATGGTGTACTATCATCTTCTAATAAAAAAAAAGGATTTAAATTTAATACCACTGGATTATCAAAATTTAAATAACTATCATACCAAAATTGTTCAATATAACTTGATCTTGTTGATGCATAGTCTATTAATTTTTGTTGTAATATAGGACCTTGAGTTTGTAAAAAATTCTCAACTGCTTTTTCTGTTTGAGAATATTCTTTTGGTGATTGTATTGGTTTTAATGCTTCTAAATATTGTTTACAACTTTGTTCTAATGGAGGAATTGGTAATTTTTCTAATTTTTCTTGATTTGCAAATGTAATACCAGTCATTGTTGTTACTGTTGTTAATAAGAAAATGGGGAAATTATCTATTTATATATATATAAAAAAATGCCCCATGTTAAATGATCTCCAAGTAGATAAAATAATAGAAAAGGTCTTTTGATCTTTTGATAATTTTTCCTTCAAGCTTTGTGGGGCATATTGTACTATGAGAACCGTGTGCGGAATTGAAGAGTTTGAAACGGGCCTAAGGACCAAAATTTGAATTTTAACCCTATAAGATTTATTTAAAAAAGCTTTATCTATCAAATGCATTATAGGCTATCGGTTATGCACCTAATGAATGCCGCTAGCCCGGAGGGACGGATGATTAGTTTTTTTTTCTTTCAAGCTTCTCTAAGTTGCTAGAAGGTACCTAAATGGGTTTGGTGATAGTAATGTATCGCAGATCACCTACAGGTTAGCATTTTCAATCACAGTAATAGGTCATCGAGAATGTGAAATAGTTAACTCAGTATTTGTTTACAGTGGACTGTGGGGGCAAGAAAATTGAGAATAGCTCTAGAGATAAGAATGGAAAATCCGAGACGGACCTGTTCTAGTTTCAATTATAGTTTATTGATTACCAGGTACCCCAGAGTCATCATAATCATTGGTACCAAATGGCAATTGATATTAAACATGTTACAATGGTGTGCGGCGGTCAATATCTTAATAAGAATCGGATCAACGGATCATTTATTAAAGATATATACAACTTAAAATCCTGATACAACATGAGAAAATAATAATTTATTATAATACATTTTTATAAATATATAAATCAATATGCAAATATTAATAAGTTAATTCATTTTATTCTTCAATTCTTCAGCCTTTTTTTGTGCTTCATTAGCAGCTTCTTGACCTTTTTCTTTAGCTTCATGCTTTAATTTTTGAGCATCAGCAGCAGCTTCATGAGCCTTTGATTTTGCCTTTGATTCACCAACATTCATTTGTTCTTTAGCTTTTTCTTTTGCCTTTTCACCTTTATCTAATGCACTAGCAGCAGCTTCACCAATTTTATGATTAGCTTTATCTAATACTTTTTTAGCAGCATCAATAGGTCCTTGTTGATTATAAGCGGTGGTTTGGAATAATCGTTGTTGTCGGATTAGTGGAGCGGATAAGACGGCTGGTTGTCTATAAGCAATTCTTGAAATTAAAGTAGTAGATCTTAACATTTTTTATTTTTGATTGTTTATATTGTTAAAAGAAGAGAATTAGTTCAACTATTTATAGTTGTAATATAAACCATCATGATTGCTATTTTACAAAGCTATTAACTTCCAAATTCATCAATCTGAGATCTTTAGAAGGTTCAGAAAGTGTTTATTGTACTACTCAAGCTGTATTATGCGGTTTTAATGACGTAAAAATTACTCTGAGCAATAAAAATTGCTATCAAAATAAACACAAAAAAGCACAAAAACTGGAGTAATTAACTGACCCCCCGACATCACCGACCTTTCAAAATAGAACAAAGCACCTCCCGAATCTAGAAAATAGCAATAGATAGTTTATCATAAAGAAATCTAGACTTTTCTATTAAAAAAAAAATAAGTTACTTAAACTACTCACCTTTAAATACTGGTTTTCTTTTATTAGCAAAAGCATCTAATGCTTCAAATTTATCTTTACTATTTACAACTTTTGAATAACCAACTTTTTCCCATTCTCTAGTAGCACCTTTAACTGCTTGTTTACCTGCTTCAATTGCTAATGGACCACCATTACAAATTGTTTTTGCAAATTCTAATGCCAATTCATCAGAACTTTGACCTTCAGTACCTGCTCTATTACATAACCCTAATTGTAATGCTTCTTGTGAACCAACTCTTCTACCAGTTAAAATTAAATCTAATGCTCTTGAATAACCTAATAATTTTGGTAATCTATGAGTACCACCAGCACCAGGAATAATAGCTAATCTTGTTTCTGGTAATCCAACTTGTGCTTTATCACTTAATACTCTAAAATCAGTACTTAAAGCAATTTCTAATCCACCACCTAATGCAACACCTTGAATTGATGAAATTGTTGGAATTGGTAATGATTCAACTAAATCTAATGTATGATTAAATTTTTGTAAAAAAGTTGATGTATCATTTGGTGTAAAAGTTTTTCTTTCTTTTAAATCTGCACCTGCACAAAATACATTTTCACTTGTTGAACTTAAAATTAAACATCTAACTTGATTAACTGATTCTTCTTTTGTACTTAATTTTTGAATATAATCATAAAATTCATTTAATAATTGTTTTGAAACTGCATTTTTTGCTTCTGGTCGATCAAAAGAAACTTGTGCAATAACACCATGATCTAATTGATGATTTTGAATTTTTAATGTACTTAAACATCTAACTCCAATTAATCGACGTGTAGTAGTAGTTTTAATAGCCAACATTTTTTGTTACCTTTTTAAAAAGTAGATTTCTATCGTGTTTATATATAATATTTTTTTTGTGGGGTACTAGTAAATTTTACAAAAATTGATCTCGGAGCAGACACGGAATATTGATATAAAATTATTTACTTAAAAGGAACAATCTCGCTTATATAATAGTATAGACTAATTTAAATACCATACACCATAATTTAAATAACATGCAAAACTAACCCATGCAAAATAAGGTAATGTTAACCAAAAAGCATTATTTTTTTTATATTTTTCAAAAAAATATAATTCTAATCCTAATGTACCCCATAACAATGTAATATCAATAATTGATAATATATTCGATTTTAAACCAAAAAATAATGGAGTCCAAGCTAAATTAAAAACCATTTGAGTATGAAATAAATTTCTTAATTTATTACGTTCATTAACATTTGGATGTTTATTAATTAAATAATAAGTAGCACCCATTGCAATATATAAAATCCCCCATGCAATTGGAAAAGCTTTTGATGGTGGTGCAAATTTTGGTTGAATTAATGATTGATAATAACCTGGTGCATTATAAGTAGTTAAACCAGATGTATAACCTAACCCACTAATACCAATTGTTGAAATCCAAAAACTTTTATCTTTTAAAAACATTTTTTAGAATATGTCGTGTTGTTAATTTGCAATGTTGCTACAAAAATCTTGTCAAGAAAATTCCGCGCCGCACAGAAATCTCACATTTTAAAAAACTTCATCTACAAAAATTACAACCTACAACATGAATAAATTTTTTTTTGGATCAGTTTCATTCGTATTTTTATAAAATTATACACATTAAAAAAAATAATATAATAATAAAGGAGAGTACTTTATCGTAAAGAAGCAGAGATTCTTTCGGTTTCTGAAGCTTTCTTGATAGCATAAGAATTGGTTGAACCTTTAGCAGCGTTAATTAATTCTTCAGATAAACATTCAGCAATACCTTTAATATTTCGGAATGAAGCTTCTCGAGCACCAATAGTGACTAAAGCAATAGCTTGATTAACTCTTCGTAATGGAGAAACATCAACAGCTTGTCGTCTAACAGTACCTGATGAACCAATTCTAGTAGAATCTTCTCGAGCACCACAATTGCAGATAGCATCAACTAAAACTTGCAATGGGTTTTGTTCAGTTAACAAATGAATGATTTCAAAAGCATGTTTAACAATCAAAACAGCTTTTAATTTTTTACCATTGTTTCGACCATTCATCATCATAGAGTTAACTAATCGTTCAACAATTGGACATTGAGCTTTTCTGAATCTCTTGACGGCATATCGACCAGCAGTGTGTGGAACATAGTTTGGACTCAAAGCAATATAATCGGTCAAAGAAATGTCCTTAACTTCAACATCATCGTATGACCATTTGTTGAATAATTTGATTTGACCAACGTTAGCGACAACGTCAGCTGGGATTTTGGTGAACATCTTAACTTGTTGTTGTTCTTGTGGTTGTTCTACTTGTTCAACTTCAGTGTCGGACATTTTGACTGTAATACTATTATATGACTTGTGTTGTGAACGGTGCTGGTGATTAAGCAGTTGACAGTAGTAATAACAAAATTTTTTTGTCGATAGGTTGGTTTGGGAATTTTTCGTGAGAGAGGTTGGAAGCTGCTCCAGTGGGAGGGTGTGGTAGGCGTGAGTGTGTTTCTAGGGCTTGAAAGGATTATGCGGGCGCTTGAAACAGCTTAAATGCCTTTATGCTTTATTAAGATTTTCAATTTTTTTTTCAATTTTTTTGAATTTTTTGTTTTTCTTTTTTGAAAATTTTTTTTTCTGTTCCATAATTATTATGCGCGTGGTGCGAGCGTTCTATTAACCTCGCGTGGTACTTTTTTAAAACCCTAAGACTTTATGCATGGGTAAGAGTAGGGTTAGATGTTGGGAGTTGCCCAATTAGGAAGTTTTGTAGATTTTAAAAAAAATCAAGAGTCGTTTAATTTTTTTTTGTAGAATAAAAAAAAAACAAGCCAAATTATTTTGAAATCTGAGTGCGGCTCAAAAATTTATTTTAATGTTGATTTTTGATTAATCTTAAACTTGTAATATGTGTACAGGTAATGTAGATAATGGGTTAGTTGATATTTCAAAATATCAAGAGAAATGATATAAAATCAACATAATCAATGGATAATTTTTGAACAATTTAATCATCAATAAAATGGTTTATATTACAATACTTTATTCAATACAATCTGAGTAATATTGCAATGTGTTTCGGTTTTTTTAATAATCAAAATGTCGGCGTTATAGAAAATTTTGGATACCCCGAAAAACAAACAAATGATCGGACCTAATACTTTTACCGGTATTATAAGCAACTTTCAACAGTAAAGCTTGTTTTGTTTCTACTATAATTGCCGCAACTTAAAAAAACAAGCTTTGATTTCAAATCAATTACAAATAAACAAAGCGTGTTCTTTATAATTATATAAACACAATTAAATAACTATATAAAATTTCTATAACAACAAATAAATAAACATGAGTATTCCAAAACAATCTATTGCTTATCGATTACCAAAACAATCTTCAATTGATCAATTACAAAAATTAACTGAAGATACACCAACTCCTGGTCCAAATGATGTATTAGTTAAAGTTAAATCAGTTAGTTTAAATTCAAGAGATGTTCAAGTTATTGATGGTAGATATCCAATGGCAGTTAAAGAAAATTTAGTACCATGTTCTGATATGTCTGGTGAAATTGTAGCAGTTGGTGATAAAGTTTCAAATTTAAAAGTTGGTGATAGTGTTGTATCAAATTTTACTTCAAAATCTGTTTATGATGTTAGTGGATTTGCATCAAGTTCATTAGGTGCACCAGTTGATGGGGTTTTAAGAGAATATGTTTGTTTAAATGAATTAGCAGTTAATAAAATTAATAAACCAAAAGATTTTTCATGGCATGAAGCATCATCATTAGTTTGTACTGGTGTTACTGTTTGGAATGCATTATATGGTAATAAACAATTAAAAGCCGGTGATGTTGTTTTATGTTTAGGTACTGGTGGTGTTGCATTAACTGCTTTAGCAATTGCAAAAAAAGCAGGTGCGGTTGTTATTATTACTTCATCATCAGATGAAAAATTAAAAAAATGTAAACAAGAAGGTGCTGATTATACAATTAATTATAAAACTTATCCAGATTGGGAAAAAGAAGTTATGAAATATACTAATCAACAAGGGGTTGATTTTGTTATTGAAACTGGTGGTGCTACTATTGATAAATCTATTAGTTGTGCAAATATTAATGGTGATTGTGTTATTGCTGCAATTGGTTATATGGCAGGTCTTGAAACTTCTGATAAAGATATGGGTATTTTTATGAAAGCTTTATTACATGGTGCTATTGTTAGAGGTATTAAAGTTGGTACCAAAACTCATGCTAAAGATTTAATTAAATTTGTTGAAAATGTTGGATTAAAATTAGTTATTGATAAAGTTTTTAAATTCCATGATGATCAAGTTTTGGATGCTTTGAATGAATTGAATAAAGCAAATCATGTTGGTAAGATTTGTATTGAATTTTAGTTAGAGTATTTTAGTGTAAAATTTGTTAATAAATTATATTGTCTAATAAAATTTCTCGGAACTTTCCCGTGGAGGGGTGTAAAATTTTTTTTACCTTAAAGACTATTAAAACAGGAATTTACGTACTGTTTCATCATTATGCATAATTAGATTATGCACGATTTTTTTTTTTTTTGAAGGGCCGGATCATCATCATCTAAATCAAAATGAAATCAGCGAAAAAAATAACCGTTTTAAATTTTTTCTTCATTTTTAATTGTACTGGTACAATTTGACAGGCTACCATGGTATATACTAAACTGCTTGATGTAACTGACCTTAATTGGTTCTAATTGGAAAAGATAGAAATCACAAGCTTACTAGTATGATGAAATAGTGGTTTAATTGATAGATTATTTATCAATTGATGCTGGCTATATACTACCAGTAGAAGACATCAGTACCTTTGAGCTCTAGGGTTCGTATTAAATTGGGCATTAATTTACCACAAAAAATAGATCTAACTAATGGGTACCTGGTAACTGTACCATCCAAAGATTTAGATCGTTAAACTAATATGAATCTACTGTGGACCCTTAAAAACCTTAAAACATCGATCAGACATTTTTCAATGGCTTTCTAGGGCCCAAATTAAACTGTTTCTAACAGCTTAGGGTGGTCTCATCACTGTACTAGCTAGTAATAAAATATATCGGATGTGTTATAGACCCCTATAAGCATACCTGTCTATACTACAATTGAAACCATCCTATAAAGCTACAAAGTGCACATGTATTATGAGTATTGTGCACATGAGTTCTTATGATTAACTAATCATGATATATAGTCCAACTATACCATATCTGTTCTATGGCTGTAACGTGTATTCTACGTGATATCTATGCAAAATACTTGATGATCAGCATCCGGATAGATCTGTATATATATAAACGGTTTTAGGCCATGTGCTTGAATGACTATCATCACCAAGCTAAACAATGGCTGTAGATGAATAAAATGTTACCTGCGTTAATTAATCGAAATAAAATACGACAAGATCTGTCAATAATATCAAATGATATAACAATCAATCACCAAAAAATACATTCTACAAGTTTCATCATCAGCTTATATTTTCTCTCAATACTTGGTGGATAAAATCAAAAACTTTAATTAAAACAGTGTACTATGGTGGGGACGTGTCAAGTCAAACGTTTATACGAGATGATTCAAGCATTGATAATAAGATAATAATAATCCGGGTAACGGTCTCCATACCTATTAGTATTGTATATCGGTACTCTGCTCCACCATAAAAAAAAATCCCCCGTGTTTTGTTTCGTTGAGATTTCACCCAGTTTAAGCCTTAGTAACCCAGCCTTATAATTAATCAAAAACTAATTAGTCCCAATTTTTTTTGATTTGAAATTTTTACACCACCAATTTTTTTTAAACTTTAGTACAAAAAGAAAAAGGCCACGACAGTTTAAAATTTCGCTACAACAAGAAAAAAAAAAAAATCATCACTACTCTCCCTTTTTTTTTTTTTCACCACTTAACAACATTTAATTTATTTAACCCTATATCACATACAAAAATAAACACATATAATGGTATGTTAAAAATATTTTAAAGAACTAATTGAACTAACAACAATTTTTTTAGTCTAATCAAGGAACTCCAGTGCCAGGTGGCCCAAAATCACAAATTAGGTATGTCTTTTAAAATCATCTCAATTAAAGAACAATATACTAACATAATAGACGACGAGCTAATCAAGAACGACAGCAAGAAAAAGCTAATGAACGACCTACATCTACAAGATCTGCCGGTGCTGGTGGGTCAACCAGTACAATGCTGAAATTATATACAGATGAAGCATCAGGATTACGAGTTGATCCAATTGTTATTATGGTTTTAAGTGTTGGGTTTGTTTGCAGTGTGGTATTTATGCATGTTATTGCCAAATTATCAAACAAGTTTTTTGTATCTTCGTAATAACCTTTTTATATCTTAAAAAGAGAATATTCTTTTTTACTATTTAATATTTACTAATTTGTTGTTTTTTTTTTATATATTATTTGTTTATGCTAGTGTAGCTAAGAGGTGCGGCTGTGCCGAGCTTGTAAATTTTTAAGCAATACTTGAACTGTATGTCAATTTTTTCACTCATCACAATATCAATAGAAAAATGCATGCCTTAGATTTACCAAACTTAAAAAATGAACCAAGTCGAGATGAATTAATAAATATTTTAAAAAAATTTCAAATAACTTTAAAAAATTTTAATACAATAGATGATAATGAAAGCCAAATAGATCAACAAGGATTATTTAATTGGTTAACTAAGATTTTAAGTAATGATTTGTCATGGATAGAAAATGAACAAGATCGAGAATTAATTTTAGATATGGCAGGTAAAAGAATGGCTGAAAGATGTGGTAGAACTGCAATGCCAGATATTAATAGAGAATTTGAATTAAAAGGTTTAAATGAATCAATTTATTTAAATGAACCAGCATTAACTGAAGATAATTTAGGTTTAAAAACTTGGGGTTCATCAGTTATTTTAGCTGAAAGATTTATTAGAGAACCTAAATTATTAAATGGGAAAATCTTAGAATTAGGTTCTGGTACTGGATTAACAGCAATTACTTTAGGTAAATTAAATATAAAAAATGTAATTGCAACTGATTTATCAACTATTATACCAAATTTATTAAAAAATATTAAAGAAAATAATGTTAATATTAATGCAGATGAATTAGATTGGAATAATCCTTTTCCATTTAAAGAAAAATATGGATTATTTGATACTATTATTGTATCTGATCCAGTCTATTCACATGATCATCCTATATTAGTTACAAAAACTGTTAAAAAATTATCAAATTCAAACACTCAATTAATTGTACAATTACCTCAAAGAGATAAATATCAAGATGTTAGAGATTTATTATATTCAGAATTGAAAAAAATTGGATTAAAAAATACAAGATTTGAAATTGAAGAAGGAGATGATGAATTTGGTAGATGTGAATATGCATGGAGTTTATGGAATTTCTAAAAAAATTATAATGCTGATGCTATCCATTCAATTGGGATATTATCTGATCTATATTCTTTTCCAACAATTAATTGTTGTAAATCTTTTGGTATACCTTCAACTTTTGTTACAATACCTTTACTAACATGAAATTTAATTTCATAATCATGTTCTGGATGATTAAAAGTATGAATAAAATCTGGTGTATGAGTAAAAGCCCAATGCCAAGTTTG
Source organism: Blastobotrys capitulatus (assembly GCA_030564325.1). Taxonomy (NCBI): domain Eukaryota; kingdom Fungi; phylum Ascomycota; class Dipodascomycetes; order Dipodascales; family Trichomonascaceae; genus Blastobotrys; species Blastobotrys capitulatus. Next base: position 19,265 of record JAJLUL010000136.1, on the reverse strand, counting down.
CATTTCTTTTGCAGAATCCAAAACTTCTTGATCTAAGTCATCTTCATTTATTTCTATAATATCATCATTATAATCATATAATTCTTTAAAAGAATCACAAACAGATTTTATAAAAATTTCAGAATCACATCCAATATTTATAACAGGAGATTTAACACTTTCAACACCTCTACCTTCAACTTTACCTAATAAATTAACATTTCTATGTAATAAAGAACTTAAAACATCTAATTTTGAATTTAATAACATTGTACCATGATGATATGCTTTTTGTCTTTCAATTTTATATGCACTACCAGAAACTTTTTTATTATCTTTTAAACTAACAATATCAAATCGATCATTTAATTTTAATTTAATTTGTGGTCCATTAACTTGAATTGGAATTTCATTACCTTCAATTTCTGGTAATTGATAAGGATTATTTAATGGTTCATCAATTGTTCTATTAATTGTTCTTGTTAATGTTAATGGTAAAGAATTTAATTTATCTATAATCATTTTAGCATGTTTATCTCTTGTAAATTCTTCTCTTGGTGTCATTACTGAAAAATTAACATTACCATGATCATGTACTACTGTTCCACCACCAGATCGTCTTCTAACTAATGGAATATTTAATTGTTTTAATAATGGTATATTACATTCTCTCCAAGGATTTTGATTTCTACCTATAACAACACATGGGTCATTAATATATAATAATAATCGTCTTTCATTTGGTTGTAATTTTTGAAATAAATAATGTTCTAAACTTAGATTTAAAAATGGATTAGTACTTGTAGATCTAAAGATTCTACCCATTTTTGATCTCTATAATAATTGTGCGGCGAAAAAAAAAAAAAAAATTATCACCAAAATTTTTTTACTCCCACATAGACAAAAAATCATCATCACTTTATAATAATTTTTTTTCAACCAACACAAATGAGTACTAACGAAATCGAATCACATATATTATCAAAATCGCATGATGAAGAATCAACTAATCAACTATTACAAAACAGATACTCAATAGGAGGAGATCAAAAACCTTTTTTAATATTTAATGATACAAAAATACCAACCCCACCAATTAAATATCAACCACCTGATCGTTTAAAAAATCAAAGACGTATAGCAAGACATTCATTAAATTTATATATTAAAGAATCAAAAAAAGCATCAAAATTAGCTAAAAAGAAAAATATTCATACATCAAAAGAACCAAAATTTGAAAGTTTTAAATTATTAAATTCTTTATGGGAAGATTATTTAAATGATTTATTAAATCATAATCATAGTACTTCAATAACTGGTAAATTAGCAACTTGTGATTATCATGGTGCTTATTTAACTGTATGTCAATCACGTAATCCTACTTTAGTAGGGTTGGAAGGAATTTGTATATGGGAATCAAAATCGGCATTTATAATATGTTCTCCTGATAATGATTTAAAAATATTACAAAAACAAGGTACAAAATTTAAAATATCTGCAAAATGTTTAGATAAAGGTTATGAGATTTTAGGTTCAAGGTTTATGTTTAGAACTGCAGAAAGATCAGGTAGGAAATTTAAACCAAGAAATGTAAATGATTTATAGATATTTAGAAAAAAAAAAATTCTATATTAATTTAAAAAAAAAAAATTTCTACTTACTAGTTATATATAAATAAAAAAAAAAAAATTTTGAAATGCAAAAAATAATAAATAAAAATTGTGATAATAGAAGCTTAAAAAGTGAAGATAGTTAAAAACTTGTTAAAAATGTGATTGATAATATTAAAAAACTAGTTGTATTCAATTAATGCCATAAATTTGTTATTATTTCTTCTTAAATAACTTGTTTTAATAACTGGATTATGTCGAACTTTACCCCAAGTTTGATTGTTTTTAATAGCATCTTCAGCTTTTGATTCATATTCTAATACTTGATCACAATGCAAATTAGTTGTATCTTTATGAATACTCTTTTCATTTTCATCTACCTCATCTTGTTCATTTTCTTCATCTTCTTCATATAAATCACTTGGTAAATGTACTTTTTTTGGTACAGAACCTTCAGGACTTGCAATAGTCGCAACTTCAGCATAAGTTAATGGTCTAATTTGTACACTAGTAAATCCTTCATCATCATCAGTATCTTTAACAGAAATAACTGGATCTTTAACATTTGAATATTTTGATGGTGGATTATAATTTGATCTTGGTTCGTTCATATCCACAACCCGTTGTTCCTCTTCATTATTAGAAGATTTACGTTGGAACGAACGAAATAAAAACATTATTAATAGATAGTAGTTTAATAAAAAATAAAAAATAAAAAGTGTTTGTCGTAAAAGCAAAAAAATTATAAAAGATAATTAGAAATATATAGGAAATCGCCACTTCTAAATAGTTTTTTTTTTTGGGTCTTGGGAGGAGGTAAGGTGAGGTGACAGATCACGATAAACAAAAATAGACAGCGTTTAAGATAGATAGATAGATTGTGATGATAAACAATAAGGATTTCGGGTTATCATGACTCAGCTTGAGTATTAGTTGCACTGATAGATAGATCAAAAGGGGGAAAACACCGGTCGGCCGCGGGAGCTGTCTAAGCAATAACCCTGTTATCTCTTATTCATGCTTAAGAGTAGATAAGCCACCCCACAACCATTACTAACAATAATAGCGGTACAAAAACTGAGCCGCGCGTTTGTAATCACATCACATCATAACTAACCTTTATAATAATCGTAATCATTGCAATACCGAAAAGGTTTTAAAAGCAATCAGACTCTTTTACCATACAAAAATAAACGTTTTTATTGAAACTACAACTTAGCAAAGTAATATGGAAACATTTGGAAAGTATTTTTTTAGTTAGCAAAAAAAAAAAAAAAAA